>OY720442.1:73395136-73534567 GCA_963082915.1 Dolichopus griseipennis | reverse complement strand
GACACGTAACAAACACAATAATATAAATATGGTGCATTTCAATGCTAGAAGTTTAAGGAACAATATGACTGAAATCGAACTTTTTGTTAAAAATAGAATAGATATTGACATTATTATGATTGGCTTCTCTGCATCTTTTAACACTAATAATGAATCAAGAGGAGGTGGAACCTCTATTTTTATTAAGCATTGTATTTGTCATGGTTGGGGGGGGGTTTGAGTGGAGTGTCTCTTTTGGGTAGCTCTATAGGATCAACGGGTGCAGTATGCGGTTACAGCTGACGGGTATCCTGGTACGTTGGCCTAGCCTCTACTACACCAAGTCAAATCTCACCTTCACGTTGGTCCCCCTGTTACGTTGAGTAATCCTACCGGAAGATCTGGTACCCAACCCAGGTGGAGTAAGTAGGATCGACAAACCAACGAGATTTTGGCGGGTCGAGTCTTATGTATTCAAAACATAGGCTTGATTTAGGAGCATCTGCACCAAGAATTGGCGGCTCCAAATCATGTGTGAGATATGTCTGTTCATCCAAAAGGCCTGCCTACAGACACGAGCTTATGGGGTTATCAACTATATCTCATAAATCACTAACTGTATAAATATGCAAACATGAACAAAAATGCGAATGGATATATTTCGCCAAGGGATAATCATAATAATATGGTAAATCCTCCTTTGACTTCTCCAGTCAATGTAAACTGCACATCGGATTTGAGGGTTCAGAAAATTCATGTTTAAATACAAGCAGGATAAGAGAATCGAACACAAGTTCAAGAAACCGGTCATGTGAAATAGTAAAAACTTTTGGCTACAAGAAGCGGACGCTAATCGGAGCATGGAACGTGAGAACACTATATGGTGTTGGGCGATACGAGCAAGCAGAGCGTGAAATGTTACGATTCAATATACTTGGCGTCAGTGAAACTAAATGGAGAGGTTGTGGTGAAATTATTTCAGACAGTAACTTAACTCACATGCTGTACTCAGGATGCGAGGCGTCGAGTCTTACACAATGGACAGTTGACTGATTTGAAGTGCAGCAGGGTGTAAGGCAAGGCTGTATATTGTCGCCTATATTATTTTTGGTTGTGATGGACGAAATTTTAACCGCAACCGTAGGCGTTGATGAGAGGTATGGCATTCAGTGGCGACTAGGAAAATATTTAAGCCACTTAGATTATGCTGATGATGTAGTTTTCATGGCACACACAACAAGTGGTCTGAACGAGATGTGCCAGAAGAAAACATTGCAAGGTAATGTTTTGAGTGGAATCCACAAGGCAGACGACGAGTGGGTAGACCAAGGAAAAGATAGAGAAGTACTGTTTTGAAAGAGGCAGAAGCGCAACCCAAAACGTAGTTACAGCTAAAAGAAATTGCTAAGGATCGTGAAAGGTGGAGAGGAATTGTTGACGCCCTATGCCCCACCAGGGGTTCTAGGATCCAGTAAGTAAGTAAGTAAGTATAATATTCGGTATACCGTGTTAGAAATATTTGAGTAATTCCACACTATAATTATATCGTCAAAAAACGCTTCCCCATCCTTAAAAATTGCAGTTACCTACAAAAAACCAAGTGATAACAATAGCGATTTACTAGACCATCTGAATTTAATTTTTAACAAATACAACAATATAGTTCTGATGGATGATATTAATATTGATTTATTAACAAACACAGAGCTCTCCAGATCTTCTAAATTGATGTTAGAATCTAATGGAGTTACCATAAAAAATGTACTTAGTTTTGAATCTGCTATTAGAGTGACTGAATATTCTTCTACGATCGTCGACCATTTTCTGACAGTCCTAGAAAAGTTTGACTTTGACATTAACCTTCACGATAGTTAATCTGGATCATAAAGCGGTTAGTGTCAAATTAAATAAAGGTTTAAGAAAGATTGAACCTATTTTTAAAAGGGAAATTTACAACACTTATTTTAAGAAATATAAAACAAATGTTAGAAAGTTACTTGAAATAAATAAATGTCATAGTGTGGACGACCTTATAAAAATATAGCAAAAAGCAAAGGTGACAATTAAAACACTCCGAAGAGTTAGAAACAATAATCACTGGATGACAAAGGAATTATTAAATATAATCAAAAAGAGGAATAATTTGTTAAAAAAGTTCAAAAAGCAGTCTAACGATATAGATATAGTTAGTTTAAAAAATGCAAAAAACAAGGTGACGTATGAAATAAATAAAGTCAAACAAAATTATTTTAATGATAAACTACAATTAGCTGGTGGTGATCAAAGAAAAATTTGGAAAGTTCTAAATAATCTCATCTTAAAAAAATCAATTGAGTCGAGCAAGGTTATTAAAGAAATAAACGTTAATGGAATCAAAATATGTGATAGCTTTGAAGTTGCAAATTTCTTCAATTCTTACTTCAGTTCAATCGGTAGCAAACTAGGAGATAAAATTACTGATGCTGAAAAATAAGTATGTATATATAACATCATATTGCAATTAAAAAATAGCTCTCCTGAAGGTGACAATGTTTCAGCTTCAGATTTAAAACATGTTGTAACTTTGGTAAAACCTGGTATATATCCTGAGTGTCTTAAATCAAATATAGTTGTACCTATCTTTAAATCTGGGTCAACATTGGATGTATCAAATTACAGACTAATTGGTCTCTCAAGTTGTATTGGAAAAGTATTTGAAAAGGTTATAAATTCTTGAATACAGGAGTTCGTGTAAAAAGTTTTAGGATTTGATACAAATCAATTTAGTTTTCAAAAGAAAATTGGTACAGAATCTACAGTCCTAGAATCCACCAATTCAATTATAAATAAATTGGATCAAAGAAATTATGTTAGAAGGCCTTCGATACAGTAAATCATAATATTTTACTTAACAGATTGCACGAAATTGGAATGAGGGATAACTAACTCTACTCATATCTGAATAATAGAAAAACTATTACAAAAAATAATGGAGTTTTTAGTAATGAAAATAGTATAAACATTGGTGTTCCTCAAGGATCAGTACTTGGTCCTACATTATATTTACTTTACATTCACAACATCCAGTATGCGAATTTGCGAGCTAAATAGAAGATCTTTGCTGACGATACTTTACTTATCTTTACGAATGCTAGCACCTGTAAAGAACTTGAAACTCTTGTAAATACTGATTTGGGGAAAAGCTAATAAATTAACTATAAATGCGGAAAAAACAAAATTTATAGTATATAAAATAAAGAATAAAATTGATATAAATCCCAATCTATTGGTAAATAAGACTAAAATTGAAAGTGGGGGGAGCATATTAATAAATTAGTAAAAAAAGTTGTGCCTCTCCTGGGTGCCTTCAAAAGAAGTGGAATTGTATTGAATAAAAAAACTGCAGATTAGTTATATTATTCTCATATTATTTAGCACATCAGATACAATTTATATAACTGGCCCAGCTGTTCATTATGGTTGAAAAATAAAATTAGTGTTCTAATAAACAAAGCCATTAAATGCTTACATAAGTACGACTGGCTTATACCAACAAATGAAATTCTTAAACGCACGGGGTATCTGCAGTTTCCCGAACTCATTATTTTGGAAAAATCTAAGCTAATTTTTAAAATAGAAAAGGGGGTGTACAAAAAAAACATCGTAATTACCAGAAGAAACAATATTCATAATTACAATACAAGAAGGTTAAACAATTTAAATGATGCCAAATCAAGAATAGAGTTATCACGAAATCTATTCTATTCTTATTGATGACGAGAGACGAGAGAAGGATTATAATAAACTGTCGTTGGAGTTAAAAAGAAGTTCAAATTTGGATATATTTATCGAAATACTGAATCATTCATTAAAGAATAACCCTTCATTTGTGGAAAGTATAACGCAGAAGTGAAATTTTCCAACGCTCGTAGCACATATCTGTACGAGCTGTTATATTTGTATTTATATAATTATATATGTATATATATATATGTAAATATATTTAATTTTAAATAATTTACTTTGTTGAATAGTATTAGAAGGCAACTGCGATGTTTTATACAATAACTATAAGTTTTGTTTATATCACAGTTAGAAAAAAAAAAACAAAAATAAATGTTAAAGTTTAAGAAAAAAAAAACAAAATAAAATGTAAAAACATAAGTATATCACTAAGTAATTTTTTAACAATAAATAAAAATTAAAAAATATTACACTTAAGATTGTTAAATTATATATATGTACAATTATTCCTAACTACCTATGTATATATTAATTTCTAAGAAAATAAACCATAATAATTTTATATTTAAACTAACCGAACTAGTTTAAGCTTGTTTTTATTTGTTTTAAAACTTTTTTTGTTAAATTCACGATTAAATAAAAAGTTTACTTTTAACTTGAACTGGATCACGTTGTCAATTGGATCTAATCACAGCAATTTCATTATTTATTAATGCAATTTCAAAAGTTTATTTGTTTCCATTTTTTCAAAAGTTTTTTAGTTAAGTTAATGATAAACCAAAAAAATTTCATCGGTTTCTTAAGCTTTTCAACTTTAAAATGTCAGTTGACAGCTTAGTTTACAAACATAACGTACGAGCTTTATTAGCTTTGAGTTCAAAACCAGCTTTAAAATTTTTTTAAAATTTTCCAAAAAAAAATTAAATTAAGTTTAAACTTTAATAATTTTGATATTTAAACCAAACTAGCTTAAGCTTGTTATTATTTGTTTCAAAACTTTTTATTCAAGTTCCCAATTAAATAAAAAATTTTCATGGTTTTTAAAACGTTAAACCTTAATTTTTAAACATAACGGACGAGCTTTATTAGCTTTAAGTTCAAACGCGCCTAAATATTAAATTAATTAACAGCTTAATTTTCAAACATAATGGACGAGCTTTATTAGCTTGGAATTCAAAAGCAACTTTAAAATCTTCTTTTAATTTTTGAATTAAATACAAAATTTAATTTAAACTTTAATAATTTTGTATTTAAACCAGACTAGGCTTAGCTTGTTATTATTTGCTTCAAAACTTTTTAGTCAAATTCACAATTAAATAAAAAATTTTGATAGGGTTCTTAAACGTTTCAACTTTAAATTCTTTTTTTTTATTTTTCAAATAAATATTAAATTAAGTTTAACCTTTAATAATTTTATATTTAAACCAAACTTAAAAAAATTTTTGTTAAAAATGAAATAAGCTTAATTTTCAAACATAACGAACGAGCTTTCCATCAAGAACATACATTACGATACGAGCTTTTAGCTTTATATCTAGCACATACATTACAATACGAGCTTTAGAGGGTTTATCTAGAAATCCCATATCTATACTACTAATAGAAGTAGAAAAGAACCCTTGTGTATCAAATTTAAAGTATCATCATTATTATTAATCTTTATTAACTTTCGAGCATAAGCTTTTTAATTTTCGGATTTCTTAGGAACATAAGCTTTTAGTTTTTGGGATATCTGAAGCACCACTACAAATTAATTCTAAATTTGGGGACCACAAACGAAATAGGAGAAAACACCGTTATACCAAATTTAAAGCTCCTATATTTATTTCAAGTCACTATCTTTATTAATTTGGAATATAATATACTTTAAAGTCTTGTGAGTAATGGGGGTGGTATCCATCGCTAATTTTAATGCACACAAAGCAAACAAGAAGAAACACCTGTTCTTATTATTTTAATGTTCTATTTTCTTGGTCTCAAAGCTATGCTCGTTTGCCTCAATTCGGTCAAAAGCTTCCACAATCCGAATCCGTTGTCCCATCTCGACCGTGCTTTTAATACTAGTTAACCCTTGTACACAATTGGAAAGTTCTATCTTTATTTTAAGTTACTATTTTTATTAATTTTGATTTTAACCTTTAAAACCTTGGAGGTTCTAAGAGAGGTACCTGATTCGTGGGACAATTCGGCGTTTGTTTTAAGTTACTGTCTTTATTAATTTCGAAGATATGCGTTAATGTCTACGGAACTGTGTACATAGTCCCCGACCTAATACTCTAACTGGTCCAAATATTACGGGCTCTAGGGAAGTAGTAAGAGGATCGTTTGGCCTAAATCCGATCAAAAAGTTCTAGGATCCGAACCAATGGTCCAATCCGGACCCTACGCAATTACTAGTAACATACAGTACAAATTTTATCAAGCTAGAGTCAATAATTGTTGAGTTATCGTGATTTTATATATATGTTCGTTAGCCCTTAGATCGGTTGAAAGGTCCAGAATCCGAATCCATTGGCCGTACTTGGCCCTACAATCTCCACCGTACTTTCAGTAGTTGTAATCCACAGTTAAAACTAGTTACGATAACCCAAATTGCTACATTAGTTTTTGAGTTATGGTGCCTACGGATTAACGGACAGGCATGGCTGTATCGACTCAGTAGGTCACACTGATCACAAATATATATACTTTTTTATATCTAGCTCGCGTCCTTTAGGAGGTGGTTACAAACATCGTACCCAAATTAATATACCTTTTTCTTATTTTATATGTGTAGGGTATAAAAAATGTTTAATATGAGTGGGTGGTCAAATAGAGAAATATATTCCAATCAACTTGATACAATAAATTGCATTAGATAATAGGAACATTTTTACAAAATTTCAAGTTAATCGGCCAAATCGGGTGAACCGAACTCAACAAAAATTTATTTCAGCCTCTCTTTGGAACTCCAGGAAAACCCTGTAAAATTAGACACAAATCGAAGATTTGTGTCTAATCGAAGAAAAACAAAAATTTTTTTCGAAGATCGTCAGACCGAAATGGGTTAAATTATTCCAATTTGATATAACAAATTTCATTAGATAAGGAGAACACTTTTGCAACATAATACTGTAACAAATTTAAAAATTGTATATAATTTATTTAAACATAAAACTAAATTCTACATACATCTAGCAAGCACATATAGTACGCATTGTAAAGAATTTAAGTATCTTACACAATTGCTTACTTAAATATAACCTATAGTAACAGTAATAAAATGTCGGATATAATAAATATGATAATATGTTTTATAGTAAAATTCTTAGCCTTTTAAAAATATGAAAGTGTTAAATAAGAACGAAAATGCGAAATAGCGTATCAAATTTGAAGTTTCTATCTTTACTAACTTCGAAGTTAAGCTTTTTAATTTTGGGATTTCTTAGGAGGCACCTGAACCACCAATACAATTAAGTTCAAATTTAGGGAACACAAAGGAAATAGGAAAAAACACCGTTATAACAAATTTAAAGTTCTATATTTATTTCAAGATACTATCTTTATTAATTTCGAATACGTGTTTTAAGGTTTTCGGAGTAGTGGGCGTGGGTGTTTTAAGGTTTTCGGAATATTGGTAATTAATACCTTATTTAATAATAAATAAGGTATAAATAAAATAAATTCTTATATTTATTTAATATAATTATAACCAGTCATAGCCTAATCATTGCATTCAAATTGTATTATTCTAATATGAAATAAACATTTATGATTATTAAGCATATTAAATTCCTTAAAGGTTAGTTAAAATTAATCACTGCCTTAATATTACATGATTACATATGACGAGTTAATGTATTAACATTGTTATGATTAATCAATAACTACATGTTATGCTTATTAGTTGATTTCGCTCAATGCACTTTTATTAATTAATACCGTTTGCAAATAATTAGTTAGTAAAGAATGAGAATGAATATAACGCGGTCAGTGACCTATATATTTTATCTATGTTTTGTATAGTTTAATATGGGCGATTCATATGCTATACTTGGTTATACTTATATTTATATCGCATACATATTACATCTCCCTTCAAAAAAAAAAACAAGAAAGTATTTAATAAATGTTTTTGTTTAGAAAAATTTTTATTATTTTTTTCATTCTTTTTATTTAGTTTATCTTTATGTTTATGATATTCTTATTCTACATTGTTATAGTATAATAAAAAATTATTTGTTATTATACGAGTATATTACAAAAAAATTAAAATTTGGTACAATTATTTATTTTATTACGTACCTACTAAACTTTGCTGAGCTGGCCAACTCATATAATAATAAAAAAAATTAAATAAAAAACTTATTATCTATTCTAAGTGATATTATTATGTTGTATGCAAATTAGTTAAAGTCAGTTTTAATTCAAACTTAGCTTTGGTTTTGATTAAAGATAAAATTTATTATTGATATTTAATTAATCTATTTTTATGTACAATTTCTTCTTTATTCTCTAAGTTTTTAATTTTAATATTTAAACCTTCTAGATTTATAATTGTAAACGTTCCACTATATAACGCATCCAATTTATGTGCATTTTCCCTTCTTAATAGGACCTCATCATTTATTTTGAAATCATACCCTTTTAAATTTTGATCGTATATTCTTTTATTATTTAGTTTTGATTTTTGTAACAAATATTTAGCGTTTTGATTCATAACTTGGAATAGAAATTAAAAACAATAATAGGGAAAGGCTAATAGATATATGCCAAGAATTTGCACACTATTCCCACATAAGGAAGTGCACATATACACTTGGAAATCTCCTCATGGAAGAACGAAAAACCAAATTAAGCATATATGCATCAGCAGAAACTGGTGATCATCATTACTAGATGTAAGAACTTGGCGGTGTACAGATGCACAAATAGACCATATGCTACTTACAGCCGACTTAAGAATTAAGCTAAGACGTATTCAAGCAAAACAAAGAAGAAGAAAAATATTAAATATAGCCAAACTCAATATAGATAATAAGAAAAATGAATTAATAGAAAAGATTAAAAATAATATAGAAGAGGAACCCAAAATAAGCGAGAAAAAATGGCAAGAGATACCTATATAGAAATGCTGGTGAATAAATTTTGGAAACCAAGGAACACAACAGAAATGAATGGATTTCAGATGAAACATGGAACAAAATACTTCTGGGAAGAAACATTAAAACTTCACTACTAACAAATAATAGTAACGAAATGAAAGAACATCATAAAACCATATGGAGAGAGATAAAGAAGCTTGCAAGAAGGGATAAAAGACAATTCATAAGCAATATCGCTTTAGAAGCCCAACAAGCTGACCAACACAACTCAAAGCAAATATTCGCTAAAATAAAAATCCTATCTTACCAGAAGTCAAGTAGGGATCACCCAATCAAAGACAAGAATGGTAAACTACTAACATCGACTAAAGAACAATTGGATAGATGGAAAGAGCATTTCAGCACAAATAAAGTTTATACATGGCACCCTAGCCCGTGAATGCACACTGGGAATATAAGTACAAATATTAACATCAGTACTCTAACAGTACGGGAGCTAGCGGAAATAATAAACAAACTTAAAAATAATAAGGCTGAAAGTACAGATGGCATAGGAGCTGAACTGGTCAAAGTAGACACTCTACAAAGTGCAAGGTCCCTGCAATCCATAATAGAAAAGATATGGCGAAATGAAGAAATAAGTTTCCAATGGAAAAAATGTATCATTGTAAAGATCCCCAAGAAAGGCAACCTAAGTAACTGTAATAACTGGAGAGGAATAACATTACTCAATACTGTACACAAGATACTGGCCCTAGTAATTCTTAGTAGAATTGAGGAACATATTGAAAGTGTCTTAAGAAAAGAACAAGCCGGTTTCCGTAAAGAACGAAGTTGTACAGAGCATGCAAACACTTTAAGAATAATCCTGGAACAATCACAAGAATTCAATGCACCCATTTACATAGCATTTGTCGATTTCAAGAGAGCATTCGATGAGATAGATAGAAACGCAATATGGGAAGCACTTTATTTTATTTTTTTCAATACAATTCTTTAATTTTTTTTTTTTTTGATTTTCTTATATCTTACTACGACATTTTCTTTTTTTATTTATTAACTGTGATATAAACAAAACATAAAGTTTTGGTATAAAACATAACAGAAAATTCCATATTTAATAAAACAAGTAAAAGTTACTTACAATCTAAAGGATACATATATATATGTATATTAATAAATATATACAATTATTCT
Source organism: Dolichopus griseipennis (assembly GCA_963082915.1). Taxonomy (NCBI): domain Eukaryota; kingdom Metazoa; phylum Arthropoda; class Insecta; order Diptera; family Dolichopodidae; genus Dolichopus; species Dolichopus griseipennis. The sequence goes on along the minus strand of OY720442.1, from coordinate 73,524,584 downwards.
ATAACATAACATAATAAAAATTATGTTATGTGTAATTCACTCCTGCGTTATTCTGTCCACTTGTGAGGGATTGTTTCTCAATAAATACTTTAGTTTTTTTACAAAGAGATCTAAATTTGAACACTCCTTTAAATCCAATGGTAGATTGTTATAAATCCTTATAGCTGACGAAAGGCAGCTGTTGCGTGATAACTCAGTTCTTGATTTGGTATGGTTTAGGTTGTTTAACTTCCGGGTATTATAATTGTGGACACAACTTCTTTTAGTAATTTGAATTGCTTTTTTATAAATTCCTTTTTCCAGTTTGAAAATTAGTTTAGCTTTTTCCAAAACAATGATTTGAGATAACTTCAGGTAACCCGTACGCTTAAAAATTACATCTGTTGGGGTAAGCCAATTAAATTTATGCAAACATTTTATCGCCTTGTTTATTATGATTCCAATTTTATCTTTCAGCCAAGTTCAGCCAAGGAACAGCTAGACCAATTACATATATTATATCTAATGTGTGAAATAATATGAGAATGATATAGACTGTTAGCAGATTGCCTATTCAGTATAATTCCACTTCTTTTGATAGCACCCAACGAAGGCACAATTTTTTTTTCTAGTTTAATAATATGATCTTCCCATTTCAACTTCTCATCAATTACAACACCTAGGTATTTATAATAAGTAACTCTTTCAATTTCAATCTTATTTACTAGCAGTTTTGGATTTATATCAACTTTATTTCTGATTTTATATACTATATATTTTGTTTTTTCAGCATTTATAGTTAATTTATTACCTTTAAGCCAATTATTGTATCTCCACAAATCTGCATTTATTACTCTTTCTAATTCATCACAATTTTTGGCACTGTAAATAAGTAAAGTATCATCGGCGAAGATCTTATATTCAGCTAGTAAATTCGCATACTGGATATTATGAATATAGAGCAGATATAATGTAGGACCTAACACTGACCCTTGAGGAACACCAATATTTATTGTAATCTGATTACTCAGTACTCCATTAATTTTCGTAATAGTTTTTCTATTTTTAAGGTATGAGTTAAGTAGATCCTGAGCTGCTCCCCGTATTCCAATTTCATACAATCTATCAAGTAAGATACTATGATTCACCGTATCAAAGGCCTTCTTTAAATCAACAAATACAGAGCATACATAATTTCCTTCATCCAATTTGTTTATAATTGAGTTAGTAGATTCGAAAACTGCAGAGTCTGTTCCAATTCGTTTTTGAAAACCAAATTGATTCCTATCAAAGCCCACGACCTCTTGAATGAAATCTTGAATTCTGACATTTATAATTTTTTCAAACACTTTTCCTACGCAGCTTGTAAGAGTAATTGGTCTATAATTCGACACATCCAGTGGTGACCCTGATTTAAGTATAGGTATAACAATACTTGATTTTAAACACTCAGGATACATACCAGTAGATAGGCATTTATTTATCAAACAAACAATTTTAGGCGCTATTAATGTTACAACATGCTTTAGATCTGCGGCTGTTATATTATCAGCTCCTGGTGTACTATTTTTTAACTGCATAATGATTTTATATATTTCTTTTTCATCCGTTGGTTGTAGAAAAATTGTTTGACCGTTCAAAATGTTTTTTATTGTATAATTTTCAGAATCAATAATTTTGTCTGCTAATTTGTTTCCAATTTCACTGAAGTGAGTATTGAAGCAGTTTGCAATTTCAAAACTATCACATATTCTAGTTCCACTAATATTTATTTCTTTTATTACTTTGTTACAATCATTTGACTTTTTTAAGATACAATTGTTAAGTACTTTCCAGATTTTTCTTTGGTCAGAGCCAGCCAATTGTATTTTATTATTGAAATAATTCTGTTTTGCTCTTGTTATTTCATAAGTTACCTTATTTTTAGCACTTTTAAATCTTGCTAGTATTTCAAGGTTATGGGGATTTTTTTTTAACTTTTTAAACAGTCTATTCCTCTTTTTTATTATGCTTAACAAATCATTTGTCATCCATAAGTTATCCTTTCTGACTCTCATTTGCTTTTTTATTGTAGAGTTTACCTTAGCTCTTTGTAATATATCAATGAGATCATCGACACAATCACTATTATTTGTCACAAGTAGATTTCTAACATTATCTTTAAAAATTTTATAATTTGTGGTATCAATTTCCTTTTTGAAAATAGGTTCCATTTTTTTTACAATTTTATTTATTTTGACAAATACGGCTTTATGATCTAAATTTACAATATCATGCAACTTGAAATCAAATTCATATTTTTCGAGATCTGAAAGAATGTGATCAATGATCGTAGAAGAATTTTCAGTTATTCGAGTAGCATATTCCTTACTTAATTTATTCTTAATACTAATTCCATTATATTCTAACATTGATTTATAGGATCTAGTGAGCTCTGCATCAACTAATAAATCAATATTGCAGTCACCTATTATAATAATGTTTTTATATCTATCAAAGATTAAGTCTAAGTGTGCTATAAATTCATTATTATTATCACTTGGTCTTTTATAACATACACCAACTTTTAAATCTGGAGTAGTGTCGCTTAGTGAAATAATGATGGTATTGAATTGCTCAAACACTTCCACGACTTTGTGTTCCAAATTCTGTTTGACATAAATCGCCGTACCACCTCCTCTAGATAAATTATTGGAATTAAAATAAGCTGAGTATCCTGGAATATTAAAAAACTTTTCCTCCTCCGAGTATAACCAAGTTTCACCAATCATAATGACATCAATACATTTCCTATTTTTTACAAATAATTCAATTTCGAGCATATTTTTTCTTAAACTTCTTGCATTAAAATGAACTATGTTTAGTTTATGAAGTTTGTTATGCATCATGGAGTTGGAATACTAATCATATAATTTTGCCAATTTTCTCTAAATTTTTGCAGCTGTTCTCTGTGTTTATTATCGATATGCCTCCTAAAATAAGCTAAATCATGAAGTACTTCCTTTTTAGATACTCCTGTAATTTCATGATAAGTAAAGTACAATTTGCTAAGTTCATTATAGTTATTCGGTAAGCCTTCTTGATGGATTAGTACTTTCAAACTAGTCTGAGTAATACCTTCATAACAAATATCATTTTGATTATGGAAGTATGACAAATACATTCTCACATTGTTGTAAATTCTGTGATCTCTTAGTCTGGATATAGCATATACATTTTCACCAGTCTCAACAGATTTATTTGTTAATTTTACAATTGGAGGAACGAAAGGGTCTATAAAACTTGCCTGCTTATCTTGTGAATTGGTTATCGTTTCATCACTTATTTTAACAGGTTTAGCCTTAATAAGCGGTTCAATGGTTTCAGCTCTAATTAAGAAACGAAAATATAGGTGGATAGGTCACATTCTTAGAAGACCCCCAGACTGCATAGCCAGGCAAGTCCTGGAATGGAATCCTCAAGGAAAGAGAAATGTTGGTAGACCTAGAAATACATGGTGTTGAACAGTAATGCGAGAAATAACAGAGCTAAATAAAAAATGGTCTCAAAAGAAAGTCATAGCACTAAATAGAAACAGATGGAAAGGCTTTGTGGAAGCCCTATGCTCCCAAAGAGAGTAGAAAGGAAAAAAAATTCATAACTTGCAAATTGTATTTAAGTTTTTTACTATAGCTATCAAAGTTGTATATTGACTCAATTTTGCCATTAAATATACCTTCTGCTATTGCTGGTGTGTTACCGAAAACTAATTGAAATGGAGCATATTTTTCATAAAAACAGGCATTTGGTGTAGAATTGTGACAGTAAGTAAAGTACGGTTCTATGATTCCTAACGTTTCGTGATGGTTAGCTGTCGAGTATGTGTTCAATATTTAACAAATTAGGAACTTCTCGGGGGACAGGATTACTTATGACGAGTTAATGTATTAACATTGTTACGATTAATCAATGTATTTGACTCTAACATGTTATGCTTATTAGTTGATTTCGGTCAATGCACTTTTATTAATTAATACCGTTTGCAAATAATTAGTTAGTAAAGAATGAGAATGAATATGACGCGGTCAGTGACCTATATATTTTATCTATGTTTTGTATAGTTTAATATGGGCGATCCATATGCTATAACCGTGGGTACCTTACGGTGCGGTAAACGTACCGCAATAATTATTCACCTTACGGTTGCCTTCAATCGTGGAAAACGCGTGAATAAATATAATTCGAAAAAAATTTCGAAATTAAATGACAGCTAAAACCAGGTAAAAAAATTTAATTTTAAATTAAAAAGTCGAAAGTAAAGTAAATATAAAAATAAAACAAAATTTTAAAAGGTAAAGGATAAAGTTTTAAAAATTAAATAATTGACAGTGTTGCGATTAGCTTGTTGGATGAATTTATTTTTGAACAATCATTGGAAAGAAGAACTAGGCAACATTTAAGGAACTCTTCGAGGGATATTTATGAAATGGATGATAAAAGGTAAATAAAAGCACATGGATTTTTGTATACTAAAATATAATTTAGTTTTACCAAGAATTTTAGATTAAACAAAAGAGCATTTCAATATGTTCTGGGAGAAATCGAAAATAGTTTTCAACATCCAAGAAAATCAAATTCATTATCACCAAAATTAAAACTTGCTGCAACTTTAAGATTTTTTGCTCAAGGAAGCTACCGGCAAAGTGTGGAAAACGATTTAAATATAAATGTAGCTCAATCTACATTTTCAGAACTGTTTTCCAACACATTAAATTTGTTGGAAGAGAAATTGTTGGCAAAATGGGTAAATTTAAATTTATCCGAATCTGAAAAACAAAAAGCAAAACAATTTTTCTATGAGAAAACTCAAATTTCTGGCGTGACGATGTGAATTGATGGATCGCATATTAAAATTATTCAGCCTAAGAATAACAGCCATTTATTCTATAAATGGCTTACTAATTGTAAGTATTTTGATAACAATAATTTGATAAGATTTGTAAATGAGCAATTTTCTAGATTTGTGATCATAAAAAGAGAATAAGATTTATCGATTCAAGATATCAAGGAGCAAATCACGATTCTCTTATATGGAATATAAGTGAGGCAAAATCTTTTTTCAAAAAAAAAAATATGACAATGGTGATAAGCATACCAGAATTTTAGGTAATTTTTTTTAAATAACTGAATTTTTATATAACAATATTATTTATATTGAATTAAATTTTAGGAGACAGTTGTTATCCATTAGAACCGTGGTTGTTAACACCTTTAAGAAATCCCGCTGAAGGTTCAATTGAAAGAGTGTTCAATAAAAAACATTCTTCAGGAAGAATTATAATCGAGCAAACAATTGGATTGCTGAAAAATCGGTTTAGATGTCTTCATCAAATGCGCTCACTACATTACGAGCCATCAAAAGTAGTGCAAATTTTAAATGTTTCATTTTACATAATATTTGTATTCATTATGGAATTTCGTCTGATGACATAGATTTTATTAAATCTACAGAAGAGCCAGAAGTAAATGAATCAAATGAAAATGTTGATCTGCCTACTTACTACAATGAAGCTGTAGAAATTAGAAGACGAATAGCAACTACGTTACGTTAATTTTTTGATTTTCTTTAATTTTTAAATAAAATACAATTTTATTTATTTCAAATTTGAAATGTTTTATTTTAAATATTAAATTATAAAGAACCTTATAGTTTTAGAGAATTAAAACTTTTAATAGAGAAATAAAAAGTTTACAAAATTAAGCAAAAAAATAATAAATAAAAATTAATTCATTACTTTTATAAATATATTATCCACTTTGCTTTATATTTCAAATCCGAGTGATACAAAGTGAAATGGATTAAAATATTTAAAATATTTTATGAATATACTAATATTAATATAACAATACTTATTAGGTGTATTTATTAATTTATATAAATATTTTAATATAAAACTTTGAAAGTTTAAACGCTTAAAACTAAAAAAGTAAAGTATGAGGTTTTCATATTATTGAATCACAAAATATTTTTTATCACAAATTATTTAGTCTCTTGCTCATCATAAATACTTAAATTTAAATTATTATTTTGATTTTGAAATTTCAATATTTCAAAAATCACTTTTGAATTTTGAAATAATATTGCTTCTTTTTTGATTTTAATTTTTCAAACTTAGCTTTTTCAATTTCTAAATTGTGACGTTGGATTTCTTTAAACTTTTCTTTTTTCAGCTTTAGAATATTGTTTTGGATATCATTGTTTTCTTCAATTCCTCTGTATATTCGCCTTAAGCTAGAAGATGCTTCGCTGGAGTTATTTGCTATAGTACAGGATTTTTGTAAGCTGCTCCAACATATTCTGCTGAATTTTAATTTGATGTTGAATTAAATCTATTGTTGTAGGCTTTACAGATTTTTTGGAAACCTTATTAATTGTTTCTGGCAGTTCTGAATTTCAATAAATTCTAAAGTTTCACTTTCGTTTTCTTTTGAAAGGTTTACCTCAGTTTCCATCAAAAAATCTATCTCAGTTTCTATTGTGGTATGGTTTATCTCAGTTTCTGCTATTGTATTTTTATTCAAAATGGATCTGCTGGAATGCCCTTTTACTCCAGCTACCATATCGCTTAAATTTAAAAGTGTAGAAACTTCTTCTTCAACTGGAGTTAATTTTATTATTTTATTGGGACCTCCACCAGTTGAAGAAATTTCTTTTTTGTTGTTTACCAGTTTCCTTTTCACGAACGCTTTGTAATCAGTCCACACCTTAAATCAAACAAAACCATAAATGAATGTAATATGCGAATATAGAAAAATTTGTAAAATTTCTTTTCTCCATTCATTTAATTCTCTATTTGGCGGTCCGTAACTATTTAACTCATGTGTAATTTTTTCCCAAATTTCATTAACTTCATTTGGAGATCGATTTGTGTGGCCCCGACCAATGTCCGGTTTTTCTTTCATTAATCTGATTAAATTTTCATATTGACTATGATTAGTTACTTTTTTCCTATATACGTTAATAAAATATTAATTTTTATTCTTTAAAAATTTTAAAATAACTTACATTTTTCTTTCAATGCTAAAATTTAAATACCGCCCGCACAAAAATATTTACGTTTTGTAGTTGTTCTACAACGGCCACAGTTTTTTTTTAAATGATACAAAAAAAAGAAATTTCGAAAATTTGCTGTCATACGTTTACCGCGTTACCGTTTACGTTTTCCACGATGGGAATTTTGTACGGTTGACGTTTTATTCAAACGTCAAGTTAAAATTTGGTACAATTATTTATTTTATTACGTACTAAATTTTGCTGAGCTGGCCAACTCATATAATAATAAAAAAAATTAAATAAAAAACTTATTATCTATTCTAAGTGATATTATTATGTTGTATGCAAATTAGTTAAAGTCAGTTTTAATTCAAACTTAGCTTTGGTTTTGATTAAAGATAAAATTTATTATTGATATTTAATTAATCTATTTTTATGTACAATTTCTTCTTTATTCTCTAAGTTTTTAATTTTAATATTTGAACCTTCTAGATTTATTATAATAAACGGGCCACTATATAACGCATCCAATTTATGTGCATTTTCCCTTCTTAATAGGACCTCATCATTTATTTTGAAATCATACCCTTTTAAATTTTGATCGTATATTCTTTTAATATTTAGTTTTGATTTTTGTAACAAATATTTAGCGTTTTGATTCATAACTTGGAATAGAAATTAAAAACAATAATAGGGAAAGGCTAATAGATATATGCCAAGGATTTGGCCTGATAATTGGAGGCACACTATTCCCACATGAGGAAATACACATGTACACTTGGACATCTCCTCATGGAAGAACGAAAAACCAAATTAAGCATATATGCATCAGCAGAAACTGGCGAAAATCATAACTAGATGTAAGAACTTGGCGGTGTACAGATGCACAAATAGACCATATGCTACTTATAGCCGACTTAAGAATTAAGCTAAGACGTATTCAAGCAAAACCCAGAAGAAGAAAAATATTAAATATAGCCAAACTCAATATAGATAATAAGAAAAATGAATTAATAGAAAAAATTAAAAATAATATAGAAGAGGAACCCCAAATAAGCGAGAAAAAATGGCAAGAGATACCTATATAGAAATGCTGGTGAAGAAATCTTGGAACCAAAGAACACAACAGAAATGAATGGATTTCAGATGAAACATGGAACAAAATACTTCTGGGAAGAAACATTAAAACTTCACTACTAACAAATAATAGTAACGAAATGAAAGAACATCATAAAACCATATGCAGAGAGATAAAGAAGCTTGCAAGAAGGGATAAAAGACAATTCATAAGCAATATCGCTTTAGAAGCCCAACAAGCAGCTGACCAACATAACTCAAAGCAACTATTCGCTAAAATAAAAATCCTATCTAACCAGAAGTCAAGTAGGGATCACCCAATCAAAGACAAGAATGGTAAACTACTAACATCGACTAAAGAACAATTGGATAGATGGAAAGAGCATTTCAGCACAAATAAAGTTTATACATGGCACCCTAGCCCGTGAATGCACACTGGGAATACAAGTACAAATATTAACATCAGTACTCCAACAGTACGGGAGCTAGCGGAAATAATAAAAAAACTTAAAAATAATAAGGCTGAAAGTATAGATGGCATAGGAGCTGAACTGGTCAAAGTAGACACTCTACAAAGTGCAAGGTCCCTGCAATCCATAATAGAAAAGATATGGCGAAATGAAGAAATAAGTTTCCAATGGAAAAAATGTATCATTGTAAAGATCCCCAAGAAAGGCAACCTAAGTAACTGTAATAACTGGAGAGGAATAACATTACTCAATACTGTACACAAGATACTGGCCCTAGTAATTCTTAGTAGAATTGATGAACATATTGAAAGTGTCTTCAGAAAAGAACAAGCCGGTTTCCGTAAAGAACGAAGTTGTACAGAGCATGCAAACACTTTAAGAATAATCCTGGAACACTCAAGAGAATTCAATGCACCCATTTACATAGCATTTGTCGATTTTAAGAGAGCATTCGATGAGATAGATAGAAACGCAATATGGGAAGCACTTAAAAGGCAGAACATTCCAGAAAAAATCATCAGGATAATTAGAGTGGTGTTTAGCACCACAGAAGCTCAAATTCTCCATAAGGGTGTTTTAAGCGACCCGGTAATAATTAGAAATGGAGTATGACAAGGTTGCCCGCTATCTCCTCTACTATTCAATATAACAATTGACGAAGTCATGAGAAAGACCAATAACAACTCATCCAGAGGTATAAACTGGTACCTCACACAAAAGCTGAAAGATTTGGACTACACTGATGACATTAGCCTACTTACACAAACACACGAAGATATGCAACAAATTTAATGAGCTAGCAGAAAGTGCTGCGGAAGTTGGCTTGGAAATAAACATTAACAAAACAAAAATTATAAGAGGGAATACAAACAACACAAGACCAATTACAATTGATGATACATTGGTAGAGGATGTAGATAAATTCAATTACCTAGGCAGTATTATTACTAAAGGAAGTGGTACAAAAGAAGACATTAATAATAAACTAACGAAAGTCAGAGCAACATTTGGAAGAATGTGGAAAATATGGAGGTCATCCCAAGTAGCAAGAAAAACCAACTTAGAATATTCCAAGCATGTATAAAATCTGTCCTCTTATATGGTAGTGAAACTTGGCTAGTTAATAAGAAAGAAACATATAAACTACAAGTATTTGTAAACAAGTGCCTCCGGATTATATGCAGAATATCCTCTCCAAGAAGAATACGAAATGAAGATCTATGGGAAGCTACTGGTCAAGAACCGATCGAAATAAAAATTAAGAAACGAAAATATAGGTGGATAGGTCACATTCTTAGAAGACCCCCAGACTGCATAGCCAGGCAAGTCCTGGAATGGAATCCTCAAGGAAAGAGAAATGTTGGTAGACCTAGAAATACATGGTGTTGAACAGTAATGCGAGAAATAACAGAGCTAAATAAAAAATGGTCTCAAAAGAAAGTCATAGCACTAAATAGAAACAGATGGAAAGGCTTTGTGGAAGCCCTATGCTCCCAAAGAGAGTAGAAAGGAAAAAAAATTCATAACTTGCAAATTGTATTTAATTTTTTTACTATAGCTATCAAAGTTGTATATTGACTCAATTTTGCCATTAAATATACCTTCTGCTATTGCTGGTGTGTTACCGAAAACTAATTGAAATGGAGCATATTTTTTACAAAAACAGGCATTTGGTGTAGAATTGTGACAGTAAGTAAAGTAAGGTAAGTAACTGTCCCAATTGTCTTTGTTTTCGTTTATGTATGAGTGTAAGTATTCATTAAGGATCCTGTGATTTCTTTCTACGATTCCTAACGTTTCGTGATGGTTAGCTGTCGAGCATATGTTCAATATTTAACAAATTAAAAACTTCCCTCATAATTTGATTTTTATATTCAGTTCCTCTGTCTGTTAAAATACTTTTCATAGTTTCAAATATTAATATACAATTCTCAACAATTACCTTTGCAACGGTTTTAGCTTCTTTGTTGGGAATTGGTATTGTTATTAGGAATTAGGTCAAGTCACAAATAATTGTTACCGCATATTGGTTGCTGTTAATTGTCTTGGGTAAAGGACCAATTGTAACAATTACTACTACGTCAAAAGGTCTTTGTGGTATGTCTGTAATTTGTAATGGTTCTTTGTGTTTTATTTTAGCTTTATTTATTAGACATTTTCTACAGTTCTTTATATATTTTGAAATGTCTTTTGTCACTCCTTTCCAATAATATTTTACTCTTAATTTGGCATATAGTCGTTTTTGATCATCACGTCCCCTCCAAATAGGATCATTATTATATTGATTTAGTAAACTATTTATTTCTATTCTGTTTTCAATAACTTTCGGTTTATTTACTATCGCGATTTTTAATTTATTTAAAATTTCATTACCTATGTTTTTAAAATCTTTCATCGAGTATTGGGTAAATATGAAATCATTATTGTCAGCTTCTATTTCATCTATTTTAAGCTTATTAGTTTTATTTTCTATTCCGCGGAAAAATAACTTTAATGTTATTTTCTTTTTGTCATAAATTTACCCATTTTTAATTTAATTGCGCATTTTTTCTTTTTAAATATTTTACATAGGATTTCTGTATCGTCTTTAACTATTTTTATTTTGGGAATATTTCAGTTTTTTACCGATTCATAGATTTGTATGCCTTTTGTATTTTTACTACTATCCTCCTCAAAGGATTGAGTTTTTTTTCTTATCAATCTCATTTTTAATTTTTTATTACTATTATTATTATCATTATTATTAATAGTCTAACAAGATCTATGTTTTGATGTTCATTACTAAAGCAGTTCCTGTATAGTCATGAGTCAATTTTAAATCTTTAATGTTTATACGTGATAATGCTTCGGCTGCTACATTTCATTTGCCTTTTATATATTCAATCGTAAAATTATATTCTTCTAAATCTAATCTCATACGTGTCCATTTGGATGATGGATTTTTTAAAGAAAATAAATAGGTTAATGGTTTATGATCACTTTTAACAATGAAATGTGTGTCATAAATGTAGGGTTTGTAATGTTTTATCGCGAAGTAGTTAGCTGCTAATTCTTTTTCAATTGTAGATTTATTTGATTCACATTTTGTAAATGATCTTGAAGCTAATGAAATTGGTAAATCTATGCCGTTATAATTTTGAGTTAATGCAGCTCCTACTGCATCCTTTGATGCATCCACTACTAGTGTAAATTCTTCTGCAAAATTTGGATAATACAAAATAGGTGATTTTAGTAATGAATTATTTAATTTTTTAAAAGCCTTTTGGCAATTTTCACTCCAAATGAAGGTTGCCGTTTTTCTTGTTACAGCATTTAGTGCTTTGCTATTCCAGCGAAATTCAGAATAAATTTTCTATAATAATTTGCAAAAGCCACGAAATGTTTAAGTATTCGATATTTAGAAATTATCTCATATTTAGAATCATCCGGATATATACCTTGATCCGTACATTTGTGACCTAAATATGTGACTTCAAGCTTGAAAAATTTGCACTTTCCGGATTTAATTTTAATTTATACTCTTTACAAATTATAAAGACTGACTTTAGATTTTTCAAATGATTTTCAAATGCTGACTTTCCGAACACCCGGTTACTTGCCTGCAAAAGCAAGTGACATAATTCTTGAAAACGAATTTGGAACTCAAAATGAAAGAACTTTCCATGTATAACTACCAGATTGTGTGCTGAAAGAAGTTATATCCCTAGATTCTGATACTTGATGAAACGAGAGTATAAATCCAATACTAAAAAGAATCTAGTTCTACCTAAATTGTCAAGAATCTCTTCTATTCTTGGAAGTGGAAATTTATCGGATATTAATTTTTTATTTACCATCCTGTAATCAATACACATTCTATATTTATTTTGCTTACCTTTGGTACTAATATTATAGGACTATTATAATTCGATTGGCTTGGTCCAATCAATTTGTTTTTTAATAATTTATTAACCTGTTTATTTATTTCGTATTTTTGCGTATGAGGTTGTCTATAATTTTTAATGTATACTAGATTATCGTCTGTAACCCTTAGTTTTTGCTTATAAAAATTATTAACATACATAGGATCTGTTTCTAATTGAAAAATGTTCGAAAACTCATTACATAGTTTGAGTAGTTTGGGTAGATATAATTTATTTTTATTTTCAGTAATAGTTTGATTTAATTCTTTATTACGATTGTTATTTTTGTTGTTAATTTTGCTTTAAATTTATTAGTTCGAAATTAGATAAGGGTAAAGTTTTTAATTATATTTTAGGTGAAATCAATTTATTTTCTGAATTAGTATTCATAACACGAACAAATGGGGTCTTAGATGCCACTTTTGTTCTTGGTATGAACACTCCTTCCGAAATTTCTTGATCTAAAACTAAATAATCTTCATTTGAAGGTAAGTAAATTTTCCTTAGTACTTCTGATCGGGCTGGTAATACGATTGTTTGAGTATTATGGCCACTTAAAATTGAAATTTCTAAAATATTGTAGTATGTTTTTATTGCAACTATCATATTTTCATAATCAATGTTGCATTTATAGAATTTTATGAAATCTGGTATATAGAAATTGTCTGGTACCACGTGTAATTCACATGAAAATTCGTGATTCTGTATATAAATTTTTGTATATACTGTACCCAAAGATTTAATATAAGAAAGAGTTATACCTTTGATATTTATAGCATTGTTTTTATTTATTTGATAAGAATTATTAATAGACAATTGCTTTATTAAAGATATATCTGCCTGAGTATCTATTAAAAAATTAAGCTAAGATGTAGTTAATTTTGTAAAAATTTTGACATAATCAGAGAAATTTAAATTTAAGGTATATATATTTCATGTTCATTAAGATTTACTTCTATACGTGATAAAGCATCAGCGTTACCGTTTTGAACGCCTTTTTTGTATTTAATTAATAGTCAAATTCGGAAAGTTTAAGTCGCCAACGAACCAGTTTTGAGTTGGGTTCTTTAATGGAAAAGAGCCATTGGAGTGGCTTATGATCAGTCTCAATTATAAATTTTCTCCCAAAAATATAAGGGCGAAAATACTTTGTAGCCCATACTATTGCTGTAGTACTGTACTGTAGTGTACTTCATGTTCATTAAGAGTACGGCTACCGTAACATACTGGTCGTCCGTCTTGTGATAGTATGGCACCAAGAGCGAATTGGCTTGTGTCTGTCGTTAAAGTAAAAATATTGTTAAATCAGGATTCATTTATGAGTAGTTTTTTAAGAGTTTCAAAATTCTGAACATATTCAGGGTTATCAATTTTATTAGTTTTACATTTTTCTTTAAGTATTTTGTCTTTGGTTTAGCAACCTTGGAATAGTCCTTAATAAATTTTCTGAAGTATCCTGATAGTCCGAGAAATTGTTTTATTTGTCTTGGAGTTTTGGGAATAGGAAAATTTTTGACATATTCAATTTTCTTAGGATTTGGTCTTATTCCGTCCAATGTCACAATGTGACCAAGAAATTCTGTTTCTTTTTTCATGAATTCCAATTTGTATAGTTGAACCATTAATTTAGCTTCTGCAAGCCTTTTTTTTATTCAATGAATCTATGTGTTCTTCAATAGATGCTGAGAAGGTGATGATGTCATCTAAATATACCAAACAAATTTTGTTTATGTAGTCTTTAAGAACATAATTCATTAACCTTTGGAAAATAGCTGGTGTTGTTTTTAGTCCAAAAGGTATTCGAACAAATTCATGATGTCCGTTTTCAACAGTGAACGCGGTTTTGTGAATGTCGCGTTCGTCAACTTCTATTTGGTGGAACCCTTTAGCAAGGTCCAACCTAGTAAAATATTGGCTTCTTCCCAATTTACTTAGAATGTCATGAATATTTGGTATAGGGTGCCTATCATCTAAGGTAATTTCGTTTAATTTTCTATAGTCAATAGAAAATTAAACGAAAGCGTCCTTTTTCTTTGGGACAATCCAGACAGGAGCAGAATATGAGGAACTGCTAGGCCTAATAATACCTTTATCCAACATTTCATCAATTTGCTTTTGTACTTCTTCTTTATGGATTTGAGGGTACCTATAAGACTTTGTGAATATTGGAATGTCATTGTTAGTACGAATACCATGTTTAATAGCGTTTGTGAAAGATAAATTTAAATTTTCATTATAAAATAGATGCGAGTATTGTTCAATAATTTTTGATAAATGCATCTTTTCAAAATTAGATAAATGTTCATTACGAATTTCGTTTAAGACATTGTAATTATTATTAGTTTCAGAAATTATATTAAAGTTATAATAGTTCATGATTTCATATAGTTCTGTACTCCATATATTCCTTCTTGAATAGTGATTTCGCCATCTGAGGACTTCTTTTCCTGCAGATAAGCGAGACCATCTTTTTGAAGTACTGAAACAGTTAATTCATATTCACCTTTCTGAGTGATATTATAATTTGTTTCTTTATTTTTATTTTGAAAATGTATTTGAATTTCATTATAAATTGTACTTAAAAGTTTTTGACCTAAATCTATTTTTGTTTTTAATGGCATTAATATATTATTGCCTATTAGTCCGTCATAAATTTCATGAAAAGGAAAGACATACATTTCAACCTTCTTTGTTGAGTCTCCCAATTCTTTAAAAAGCGGTATAACTGCTTTATGAGTTATTTTTACATCTTGATTTATGGTTTTAATATTTATGGGTTTTTGAAGTTCTGTTAAATACATTGGATGACAAAGGTTTGGATTTATAATAGAATGTGTTGCTCCGGTATCTATAATAAATTTAAGTGGTTTAATATTCCCACTAACTAAGATATATGGTAATTGGAATTCGAGGATGTTGAGAGAAAATTTATTGGTGATTCTGTTTTGACAAAATTTTCTTTAGTTTCTCCAATGTTTATTTCCATGTTGAGATATTTGATTGTTTCTATTTGAACTGTTTGTAAAATTACTATTATTTACAAACGGTTTGTTTATATGTGGGTAATTGCTACTAGGATAAGCATTATAGTAATTTGGATTTTGAATTTGAAAAGAATTCCTATTAATATTGTTATTTTGATTATTCCTACTAAAGTTAGCATTATTCTTATTATAATTATTAGTGCTTCGGTTTTGCCTACTAAAATTATTTTTGTTATTTTTATAAAAATTATTATTAAATTGGGTATTAAAGTTTCTATTATTAGAAGAAGCGTTATAATTGGTATAATTTGTATTAATTTTGGCAATTGAGTCACCAGAAGGTTTTTATTGTTTAAGTTAATATATGCATAACCTGCTTCATGTAAAATGTCTATAGCAGATTCTAATGTTTTAGGACCACGACAATAAAGAATTGAACGTATTGGTTTAGGCATCTTATTCTTGAAAATGGTTAGAGCAGAATTGTTATTGTTACTAATTGTTTGTTGAGCCGCAGCAGTTGCTCCTAATTGTAAACTAACTTTAATATTCAACAGTCTTAATATATTTTTGATTTCGTTGTAGCAATCAACAGAATTTGTTTTGAAGGTTGTACTTTTCAATTGGTCAAATAGTTCTTCAAGACTACACCGATCGCTAAAATTTTTTATAAGAACGCCTTTTATTTCAGCCCATCTTTTAATGTGGTTATTTATTTCCATAATTTCCCTTGCTTTTCCTTTTAGTTCTGACTTAATTAAGTCTGCAAATATGTTTTGGTTTATTTCATCATATTTACTTAATAACGGACTTACCCTATCAACTAGGTCCGTAAAATTTTGTAGTTCTTTAAAATTTCCATTAAAGTTTGGTAATTTATCAAGATATTTAAGCGGGTCAATAGTTAGTGTTAATTGTTCAGTCATGTTTAAAAGTTTTTATTAAAAATTTTATACAAGAACAAATTTTATTTTAAAAAAAAAATTATTTATTTTTAAAATATTTTAACAAAAAAATTGTGCAGAACGCTTTCTAATATTGTTTTAAAGAAACTAAACTAAAACTATTTCTAGTTAAATTAAATTAATGCTTACGTTACAATTTGTTGCAATAACAGGAACATTTATTTGATTTAACCGGATGTTATTTTACAGGAACAATTTTCTTTGTTGTTTAAAAATTTTATATGTTTTTTAATTTTATAAAAAAACATTTTATTTTATAAAATTTTTATTTAATATATAATTATAATTTTTATATAGTTTAATTAATTATTTAAGGTTTTATGTATTTTTTTTTTTGTTAAATTTATATTATATTGTTAGAAATTTTAATGTTTTTTAATTTAAAAAATATCACTTTATATAATTTTTATTTAATATTTAAATTATAATTTTTATATACTTAGTTTATTTAATAGTTTTTATTTTGCAATATTCGCGATTAACGGATCTACACTATAAAGTGTTGATACACAAGTATTGATATCGTTCTAACCAGACTCAGTTAGAACATTAAGTCAATTTTAGTCTTTGGCAATATCAATGTTATACTTAGTGTATCCTACCGACTGCGCCAATTTTAGATTCGATTTTAATCTATCACAAAAAAAACAAGTGATGAAAAAAACCAAGAGTTTTTAAAAAAGCAAATTTTCAAAAAAATATGGTGTTTCATACTAAGTATTTTATCGGAATATAATGTTGAAGCTTCAATATTAACGTTTAATTTAATAAATATATACGTTGGTGACTAAGTTACTACTTACTTATAAAAAGAGTAAATTTTTAACTTTTTAGTCCCAGTTGCCCCTCTATGGAGAAGGTTGCCAATTTCTCAAGGATCTAATCCGCAGTACTCCTCTTCCCCCAACTTTTTTAGTTCTAGGAATTAAATTGTGAATTCCACCAAAATTTGTAATTTTACTTAGAATTTTACTATTTAAGCAAAAATGGTAAAACTGAGAGACACTTTCTTCAATTTAAAGAACCGCATAAATATTTGAACAAGTATTCAAAATTTCAGTTTTCGAGCCCTTATAGCTCCTAAACACGGGGCTTGACAAAAAAATTTGTTAGCCGACTAATACTAATTTCTGAGGATCTAACTTCTCCTAAAATTTCAAGACCCTAGCTTGAACCGTTCAAAAGATATTGTGTGACCAAAAATTTTGCAAAAATTGAGTTTTGCGTAATGTTAAATTTTAGTACCGTATGGCAATCCTTAACATTAGACTTTTAGAATTTTATAAAGTTTATAAAACCACTTATCGTTTGCCGTTTTCAGATTGAAAATATATATAACATAACTCTTGTTAAAACAATTTAAATATAGGGCTTTTTCTAACTTTGAGGGGCTGTAGCCCCGTAACAGGTGGGGGGGCTACAGAAAAAAATTCTTCTACGAAATTATTTTTTTTACAATACCTACCCATGGTTAAAATTTTTTTACTCTATTTCAAACGGTGTAAAAGGTTTTATAAACATACGGACGGACGGACGGACGGACGGATGGACAGAGTGAAGCTACATAGGCACATTTTTGCAAATTTTTTTGAAAATGTGCTAAAAACACAAATAATATTTTAACACTTTTTTTTTTAGTTAACACTTTTATTAAATTATTTTAATTTTATTTTACTTTAGCTATATTTAAATTTTATTTTAAGTTATAGGAATTTTATATTTATTTTACTTTTAATTTTTATTTTTATTTATAGGAATTTTATATTTATTTTTACTTTTAATTTTAATTTTTATTTATAGGAATTTTATATTTATTTTAATTTCATTATATTTAAATTTAATTTGATTTATGCGGAGCTTGGTCGTTGTTGAAATCCAGAACAGAACTTAATTTTAATTCGTTTATTCTATAGCATTTGTATTATAATAATTGCTTATTAAGATTTAGGTTTCATATTGCAATTGAAAAAACTGTAAAATTTTATCTATGGAAAGTAAAAAAATTTTTTTTTGTGTAACTGTACTTCACAATTTGAAAATGGTGAATTTACATGAACGTTTAGATTTACTAAAAGTAAATCTATGAGAAAAGAATTTATTAAAATAACAAATGATTTTTCGGAAGATTTAGATTTATTAAAAGTAAGTAGATTTATTAAAGGAATAATGTTGGAAATGCTGAATATGCATTCAAGTTTTTTGATTTATTCAAAATAAATCTATAAATATTAATTAAAATATTTTTTTAATAAACGACGATTTTTTTTTTTGTTTTTAGTTTTTATTACATCATATCTATATTTTATTGAATTATTACCATAGGAAATATATAATTAACAAATTGTGTATGATACTTAAGTTCTAAATTTTATTTTTATATTTAAATTAATTAAATGAAAAGTTTTAAATTTGTCATTGTATTTTAGAAAAACATCTATTGCATATTTTGATTATTAAATTTTGTGATAAAAAGCTAATGAAAGCATTAATGGTTTTAACTAACATTAAAAACATGAAATTATATAAACTTTTATATTTATATTATTACAAATTAATATTTCTTTTAAATAACTTTGAGTTTAATTTTTTAAAAAATTAAAAAATAAGTAAATTAAGAGAATAAATTTAAAAATTATTTTAAATTAAAATAACTAATCAAGGGTACTAAATCATTCAACAGCAAATGCACTACAGCTAAAAGTCCTGAAGAGAAGTAGTTGCTGCATGTGTGTAAAATTTTATTGAATTGGATAAAAGTTTTAAATATGTAATTTTGTAAATGCATTTTACGAATCCATTTATCTCAAGTTTATTTGTTGTTTAATATTTTTAAATAGATAAATTAGTAAGAATTGTTAATATTTTTGAATTGATAAAAAATTAGAAAATGTTTTTAGTATTATAAAGTAAATTTGGTTAGCCATGTCTTATGATCAAACTAATGAAAGCTTTTATGGTTTTAAAATGACTTATGTAGGGTATTTCTACTGACGACTGACTGTTTCTTTATTTGTTTTTATACCCTACATCTATAGAATAGGTAAAAGAGTATATTAACTTTGGTATGGTGTTTGTAGCCACCTAAAGAAATTGAGTTAGATATGAAAAAATATATATATTTGTGATCAGCGTGGCCTCCTGAGTCGATATAGCCATGTCCATCCGTAGGCACGATAACTCAAAAACTAATGACGCTATCTTCATCAAATTTGTGCTGTAGGTTACTAGTAATGAAACTGGCGGGGATTGCGTACAGTTGAGATTGGACCATGAGTTCGAAACCTAGAACTTTTTATTGGAATTTAGGCCAAACTTAAAAACACCATAACTCAAAAGATAATGCTTCTATTTTGATGAAATTTAAACTCTAGGTTACTAGTAAGAAACTACCATGGGAATTGGTTCTGGTCGAGTTTGGACAATGAGTTCGGATTCTAGAAGCTTTTGATCGATTTGAGGCCGAACAAGTATAATTTCGAAGCCAAAGAATATATTTCTTATGTGTCCCCGAAATTTAGACTTAATTGTAGTCGTGGTTCATGTGCCTCCTAAGAAATCCGAAAATTAAAAAACTTAACTTCAAAAGTCATAAAGATAGAAACTTTAAATTTGATACACGAGGGTTCTTTCCTATTTCCGTTTTTATTTAACACTTTTTTATTTTTAAAAGGCTAAGAATTTTACCAGAAAACATTACGTATATTTTTTTATAAATGAAAACAAAATATTTTTTTAATAAACGATTTCATTCCTGTTTTTTAATTTTTTATTATATCATATATTTTATTGAATTATTACCATAGGTGATATATAATTAAGACATTGTGTACGTTACTTAAGCTATATTCAAACTTACTTGCTGCATGTATGTAAAATTTATTTTTATATTGAAATGGATTATATGAAAAGTTCTAAATTTGTAATTGTATTTTAGAAATACATTTTTTACATATTTTGCGTTTATAAGCTTTTCTAACATAAACTACCCATTTAAAATAATTGCAATTTTGAAAAATTTGAATTATTAAATATATTATGTTTTGATTAGCTTATAAATTTTTTAATTAGCTAGAAAATTTTTTTAATTTTTTTTTGTTTGCTAATATTTTTAAATAGATAAATTAGTAAGAATAGTAATATAATTAATAGATAGTCTAGTTAGAAAATGTGTTTAGTATTATAAAGTTAATTTGGTTAGCTATATCGTATGATCAAATTAATAACAGCTTTTATGTTTTTAAAATGACTTATGGATATCTTATGAAATTTGAACCAAATAGGTGTAGGTTATTTCTAACGACTGACTGTTAGAACGACTGTTTCTTTACTTGTTTTATTACAAAATTAATTGTCATTTAGATATTTACATTAATAATACTTTTAATGTTGTTTGAAATTACTGTCCCTAATTATCGCAATCCGGGAGATTAAAAATTAACACAAAAAACAAACTTCCAAGTGAACATTCTAAAACAGAACAGAAAATGTTTTTTTCATAAATAATTTTTTTATTACAAAATTAATCGTCATTTAAAAATAATGCAAAATTTTAAATAACTACAGAAATATGACACAAAATTCCATTGAGCATTAAGACAAATGCAGCAATTACAGTAACTCAAAATGCAAGAAACAAAAAATATTTACAATATCTACAACCACATAAAGGAGGAAAAAGAAATTTGTCTAGGTTTATTGATGCAGTCGAAGCAATTTTGTAGAATTAAACATGACTTAACGCAGTTAAAGATTTACATGACTTAAACTCAATTAAAGATCAAGGATGATATTGGTCTATTAATTATTTCAGAACATACCTTTATGGTAATAAATTTAAAATTTATACAGATGATGAACCTATAAAGATTTTGCATGCCAAATATAAAGTAAAACACTTATCTTATCAATTTGATATTGAACACCTAAATGGAAGAGAAAATCAAGCTGCGTTGATACACTAACAGAATTATTTAGGGACATACCTCAAAAAGGTAAAGTAAAGGCAAATTTTCAGAAATGTTAGATCACAGATAAAAATATAGTGCAAGAAATATTCTCTAATAATATTCAGTTGAAATTAATAAAATTTTTTATAATTCAATAATTGAATTTTCTTTTTAATCTATTATCCATCATCAACCCAAATAAAAAGAAGATATTTTATTGGAAGTTTGAATTCTTCATTCAGTCTTCAAAGTTCAATAACGTGTTTTATTTTACTTAATTAAAAAAGTTTTAACAACAAAAATATTTTATTTTATAATTTTTGTTAACGGTTGCAATTTTTTAATTTGTTTAAATTTAAAAAAAAAAAAAAAATAATAATAATAAATTTCACAATTTCTCATAATTAAGACTTTATATTTACAAAGAAAAAAAAAAATTTATAAAATCTGCTGATAATTAATTTATTGACCTGCCCCAATTAATTTTTTAAAATTCAATAAAAAAAAAACAATATACAATAAACCAAATCATGGAATTCAAATGCAATGCTAAATAACCTAAATGGTTTAATCAATGACGCAAAAACCGAAACTGTTACCTGTAAAGGTGCTTGTCATTTAAAATTTCATGGCACATGTATAAATGCACCCAGAAATTGGTATAGCACATTTCTTGCTAAATATTTTGTTTGCGAGAATTGTTTGATACAAAATAACAGTTTTCAACAATTTTATAGTAAAATCTTTGATGTAATCAACGAAATTAAAAATGATCATCAAGGAACGGTAAAAAAAACTAACTACGGTTATTAAGAACAATGCTGCTAATTTCAGGAAATGGAAAAAAATTTTGAGTCATTAAACAATAATTTTAGCATTTTCCCCGGTGATATAAAAAAATATTTCAACGTACAATTAATGGAGTTAAAAAGTGAAATATTATCACTTAAGGGTATTGTTGAGCCGCTATCTGCATTAGTTTAAGAATTTGGTAGATAGTTTGAATGAGCAGTACTCATCCCTAAAACAAAGTATTGCAGTTCAAGATATATCAATGAGTTTTAGGGATGTCGTCTTAGCCGATGTAGATTTAGTGAAAACTAAACTGGAAATAATTCAGGACAACTTTAGAACTGGAAATCTAACCGTGGTTCCTGAACCGGCTAATAGTGTATCTTTATTGGAAGAATTAAGGATAGCTGACTGCTTAGATGAAACACTTGCAAAAAAAAACAATACTAAAATATCAGACCCCATTATGGTTCCATCGTTAATACCCGTTGAAAAAATGATCAAGCACCAGATGTAGTTCTTCAGCCGAATTTTAATTTAAGAATTTCAAATTTGAGCACTAATACTACAGAACAGCGTTTGGTTGATTCTATAAAGACAACATTCAATTGTGAAGATATTTGCTGTAAATCAATTACTCCACGAGGGTTAAAATTTCAGCCGAAATATTTTACTTATAAAATCAGCGATCCATCATCAACGGTGAATGCTATCAAAAAATCTAAGGCGTGGAAACTAGGTACGATAGTGACGGATTTTAAGGATTCAAGAAAGAAAATTGTAAGTAAAAATATACAAGTAGAACAAAGTAATTCAAATCTAAAAAATAAAAATAAAAAAATGAAAAAAATAAAAACAAAAATTTAAAATCTAAAAATGTAATAACAAACCAAAATAGAAATAAAAAAAAATTACTAAATAGAAATAATAAATTAAATAAAAATAAAAATTGTAGTCGTGTAAAATTAGTCCTAATAAGAAACAGGTTAGTTTTAATAGCCAAAATTGACCAAACACTCATACAGAATTATTTACAACTTCACAACAAAACAACACTAATTTGAATACTTCTATTCTATCTGATAACAATTTTACTTTCCGCACCTCACCACACTATGAAAAACACCGTTTACTACCTTCTTTCAACAAATCCACATTTTTTAGTACTAATTTCATGTTATGTTACAATAATATTAATAATGTTGTTAATGATTGTGTTGATACTATTAGTATAAAATAATGATAATAGTATTATAAGTACTGATAATAGCAATACAGACAATAGTAATAATAATACTAGCTCTTTAAATACTTGAACTTATTCGACTTCGAATAATAATAGTTCTTTAACTTTAGTAACTTATTCAACTTCTTCTATTGATAAAAATAAAAATAAGTACTCTAATTTTGTACATGGTGGTATCCACAATAGTAAAATTGACAATGGTAATAATATTACCAGCTATGCAAATGTAGCCATTAATTCGGTTTCACCTACAGATGTACTTGAAAAAAGTCATACTAATACTGTAAATGGTGGTACAATAAAAAAGTCGTTTGTTAAACCTCTTATGCCACCCATTACTAGAATGACTCATGAATCACTACTCGGAGACGGCGCGTATGCTCTTTCAAGATTTCGGGAGGAACGAGTTTATAATAACGTTAGGTTATTTTTAGCTTACCTTCACAATGATTCGTATAATCGTGTTCTAGAAGGTAAAACTCGTACTAACCTTAAAGTTTTAATTAATAATGAAGGACTCCCAACTAAATATGAAGACCTATATAAGTTATATATTAAATTTCACAATTGTATAGATGTTTCGGAAAAAGATGTAAAAGATGATCTTAAATCTTGTCGAAGTCACTGTGAGAGTAATTATTATAAACATTTAAACTCAGCTCGTGAAAGTTATAATAAGTTTTTTCTCCCCAGCGCCTCGAAATAATCTTCTCAAGGTATCTATCAACCGTAACTTAAATAAAGATAATATGTCTTTTTATTATCAAAATGTTAGAGGCTTGAAAACAAAGACTAAGGATGTTTTTCTAAATTCATCTATTTTAAATTTTGATGTATTTGCATTAACTGAAACGTGGTTAAATCCAACCATATTGGACTTAGAACTTTTTGATAACTGTTATACAGTTTTTAGGAAGGATAGATATTCTGATCCATCCGATTACCCAAATGGTGTAATTCCTAAAGGGGGTGGAGTTTTAATTGCGGTAAAAAATAACTTTAATGCAAATCAAGTCATGTCCCTGGATTAGAAGACCTTGAAGTTATTATTGTGAAAATTGAACTTCCTTCTAAAAATTTATACCTTGTTAACTGCTATATTCCTCCTTTGTCTGATTCTGATATTTATACTTCTGTAGGTAAAACAATAGATTTAATTTGCAACGACTTAAGTCCTAAAGATGAATTGATTTTATGTGGTGATTTTAATCTACCCAATCTTAAATGGGTAAAGCATGACGAGGAACATTTTATGATTCCGAAACATATTAGGACCGAATGTGAATATGTATTTATTGATAAATTAAATACTAATTATTTGCAACAAGTCTCAGAAATTTGTAACTTTCAGGATAAACCAATTGATTTAGTGTTTACTTCTGAATGGAACAATTTAATTTTCTGCGAAAATACCTTCCCTTTAATAGGTATTGACAAGTTTCATCCACCATTAAGTTTTACTCTTTGTGTTAATTCACCAATAAATTCTGATTATTCTAATTCTTATAGTTTTAATTTTAACAAAGCTAATTTTGCTTTGAATTAAATGAATTCATTAGTTCCTTTGATTTTTATTCTGTATTTAATAATACAGATGTTAATATAATGACAAAAAGGTTTTATGAAGTTATTTTTGAAGGCTTGCGGCAATTTGTACCAAAATCTAAGAACCGAAACCCTTTATTAAGTCCGCCGTGGTTCAATTCGGATTTGAGAAAACGCAGAAATAAAAAGAATAAAGCTTGGCGTTGTTATCTTAAATCGAAGAATTCGCATGACTATAATAGATTTAAAATTCTTTTTGATGAATTTAAATTATTGTCTGAATTACTCTATAATGAATTTATTTCTAGTACATCTTCAAAATTAATATCAAATCCAAAATGCTTCTGGAAATTTGTTAATTCTAAGAGGAAAAGTGACGAGTTTCCCTCCCATATGAAGTATAATGGTGTTTCAAGTAATGATTCTAAAATAATATCTAATTTCTTTCGTGAATATTTTTGTTCTTCTTATAGTAATTCTATTTTTACACCAAATTATAATGATTTCTCTCATTTGGATACTTTTCCGAAAACTACTTGGTCTAATATAAATATTAATGAAGGTGTAATTAAAATGTATTTAGATAAACTTGGGAATAATACTCTTCCTGGACCTGATGGTATTCCGGAAGTTTTACTCAAAAAGTGTTCAAGTGCTTTGGCTATTCCCCTTTCAATACTATTTAACTCTTCTTTAAATTCAGGAGTTTTCCCTTCTATCTCGAAACACTCATATGTTAGATCTATTAAGAAAAGTGCCAAAAATGAAATTATTAATTATCGACCAATTGCGAAACTTTCTTCACTTCCAAAACTGTTCGAATTAATAATGTATGATTCTATTCATAGTCACTGTAAATCTTTTTTAGTTCATAATCAGCATGGATATATGGATAAAAAATCAACAGTTACTAATCTTGTTGAGTCAGTTTCAACTTTTACAAAAAATATGGAAGAAGGTTTTCAAACCGATGTTATCTTTACAGATTATAGTAAAGCATTTGATGTTTTACCACATTCTATAATACTGATAAAGCTAAGAAAACTTGGTTTCCCAGATATTTTTGTGAAATGGGTTGACTCATATTTATCTGATAGGACCTACAGTGTTTTATTTAGAAACATTACTTCTAAACCTTTTAACGCCAATTCCGGAGTTCCACAAGGTAGTCACTTAGGTCCTCTTTTTTTTTATAATCTCGGTAAATGATGTTTCTTCAGTTATTGTTAATAGTGAGCTTCAAATATATGCGGATGACATGAAAATTTTTAAGAAAATTGAGTCACTAAATGATGCTTTACTCTTACAAAATGATTTAGATAATTTTTTTATTTGGTGTAAAAACAATAATCTTCTTCTAAATGTAAATAAATGTGCACTTATTTGTTTCACACGTCGTCTTAATCCGATTTGTTTTAATTACTGCTTGAACGGAATTAGTATTCCTAAAACGAATTCTATTAAAGACCTAGGCGTTTACTTCGATGATAAGCTTAACTTTAAACTTCATTTCTGCTATATTATAAATAAAGCTAATTCTATGCTTGGTTTTATAAAACGTTGGTCTAAAGAATTTAATGATCCTAATGTTCTTAAATCTTTATATTCTTGTCTTGCTAGACCTAATTTAGAATATGCTAGCCAAGTTTGGTCACCATTTTACGAGATACATATTAATAGGATAGAGGCGGTGCAAAGAAATTTTTTAAGATTTACTTTGAGAAATCTTCAATGATCAAACCCGCTGATCCTACCTCCTTATGAAAATATATTGAATTTAATTCACTTGAAAACTTTAAAATTAAAACGAGAAGTTGCTGATGTTATTTTTATTACTGAAGTTATAAAAGGTAACATTTCTTCTCCTCAAATCCTTAATAACATTAAAATTAATTCAAATAATCGTTTACGTAATACTAATTTATTAACGTTAAGTTGTCATAGAACAAATTATGGCAATTATGAACCAATTCATAGGATGTTGATAATGGGTAATAAACACAAGAACAACATCGATTTCACAATTTCAAAACAAACACAAAAACTTAAATTGTATAAATAGAAATATAAATTCTTTTTTTTTAACAGCGAAGAGATCTTAAATCACTTAAAAGTTATAGACGTAAAATTTAATTCAAAATTGCTATAATAGAGATATTTTTTTGAATAATTTCAATTAATTTTATTATGTAATAAACTTTTATAATTGTCAAATAAAACTTTGAAACAAAGATTGTCCATTCAAATTAAAACTATATAAGCTAAGTATTTTTTACAAAGTAAAAATTCAAATATTACATTTGCGGAAAATTTAAGTTTTCAAAATATAGCAAATTAACATATAGAAAATATTAAAAAAATCAACAGATTGAATACCATAAAATTCTTTCGTATAGCTTCATAAGTATAATAATATTTGTATTTCTAATCATAAGAATACCTCTTGTAATATTATGGCTAAAATATAAAAACCAATATAATCTAATAATTAGTCAAACAATTTTAGAAAGTTTTACTTTTAACAATAGTAAGCTAAGTCAAATATATTTGAGTTAGCTAAAAACCAAAAAACTGATGATCTTAAAATTTCAAATAAAAACTTTTATTAGTTCAATCGTAAGCCATAAGAAATTAAATTAGTTTTACAACAATAAAAACTTTTTCTAATTAATTCATCTATTTAAAAATATTAAAAATTCTTACTAATTTAACTAGGAATTTAAAAATGTTAATGTAATTATATTTAAAACTTTTTATACAATTCAATAAAATTTTGCATACATGCAGCATTACTCTTCCCAAGGGGGAAATATGGGCCTTTTATTCTTCATTCTCATATTTTTTGTGATTCTCAATTGCATTAAAAATCGAAGTTATCCCGAAGAAATATTAATTTGTGTACAGGTTTATATAATTTGAGTGTATGTAAACTAAAAGTAACTCAAAATATTAATGCTTTTGCTTAATTCAAATTTTTAAAAATTGAAAATAATTTAAAGTCCTTGTATATGTAAGGTACCTCAGGCAAATAAGGCCTAGCGGGTAATAAGGCCTAAACAATAAAAATCATACTAAAAATTTTAAAATGCACTTTATTGATTTACACATCAATTGATAATTGTACAAAAATGTCCGATCAAAAAAATTACTTATTTCACTACAGCCATTTTGATATTATTTGTGTTTATATTTTGAGGATTCTTTTGTTTTGTGATAATATAAATTTTTTTTTTTTTTAACGTAAGTAAAATTTTGACTAAAATTATAATTATTATTCTTATTTTGTCTTAAATATTTACTTTGTGATTGCGTTCTTTAACAAAAGAAATTATTTTATTAATATTTTATTAAAAAAGTGGTTTTTTAGATTTTATAAAAAATAGTTAATAAAGGTTTAATAAGGCCTATTAAAAAAATGTATAGGCCTTATTAAACTCTCTATTATTATTTTTTTTAAAGAACGAATATTAATATTAAAATTAATCACATTTTATATTTTTCAAGAGGTAAATAATAAATATTGGTAATTTGTATATAAAATGTGTTCCCAGATCTAAGCTCTTTTTGTATCATGCCACCAAAAAAACGAAAAAAAAAACAAATTATCTTGAGTGAATTAATGTTTTTTTTTTAAGTAAAAAAATAAAATTTTTTTTTAATTTTTTTAGAATATAAGATATAAATAACAAAACCTACTATGTAATATGTTGAATTTTTTTTAAGTTATCGAATTTTTTTTTGTTTGTTTTTTAAAAATATACTTGCCTTATTAAATATATGAAAAAATATTTAGGCCTTATTATACTAACATTTTTGTGAAATGTTTATAATTTTATGTTTCCTAGTCAGAATGGACTGTTATGTTTTTTTTTTTAAGTATAATATTCTGTTTAACTAAAATGAAATAAATGTTATTGAATTTATTCAGTAGTTTTAATTATTTTATCAAATTTCGTTAGCTAGGCCTTATTTGCCTGAAGTACTCTATTAGAAAAGCTTTTAAATGCAAAATATGCAATAACTTTTTATACAATTCAATTACAAAATACAATAAAAAATTTAGAATTTTTAATACATGTTCGAAGGTACTTGAACACAATTTAAGTATCGTACGCAATTTCTAATTATATATTACCTATGGTAATAAAATATCTGATATTATAAAAATTAAAAAAAGGAAATTCAGTAGCTTATTTTATTTATATTTATTTTATTTAATTCATCGATCACGATCTAAAAGATTTACAAATATATACATACAATGACTGTGATAAGTACATCACGTGCATAATTAAATCAAAATAACATAATAATGCTTGATATCAGTTACAAAAATTAAAAATTATAAGAAGTAAAAACAAAAAGCAGTTTACAATTAAGTAAATAAAAAAAAATATGAGAAGAAAGATATTGAAAAATTTGTTTCTGATTAAGATCAAATTGTAAATTACGGATTAATATGAAACTAAATTAGTGACAAAAAGAATTTATTAATTTTCCTTTTAAATATACTAAATTCAATTATATTTTTTATTTCTCTAGGCAAATCGTTGAAATAGTTATAGGCTAAATTCTACATGGCATTATAATTGTAAAATCCGACGTTAGAAGGAATGATCTTAATACTAACAGCTGTTCTTGTATTGTAATGGTGACAGCAATTAATTGGTCGTGGTATGATTACTGTATTAATGTTTTGGTTAATTATCATGTGTGCTTGAGTTGCCAACTTATATTTTACCAGTAGATTGATTTGTAATAGTTTGTAGTTACTGTTTATAAATTTAGTACACGTTCTTAATTTATATCCGAAAATATTTTTTATAACTTTATTTTGAATATTTTGTATAGCTTTTATATCTTTTTGATAAGTGTTTCCCCATATATAGCAATGGTACTATAAAACATAGAGAAATATACAGATCTTTTAAAACTATCTGGAATTCTTTGGCTGATTAGTCTTAAAATTTCAGCAATTTTTCTGTCTTTTTTGATTTGTGGGCTCAAGCTTAAGTTACAATCAATTATAACACCAAGGTATTTGTATTTACTAACCATTTCTATATTACAGTTGTCGTGCTTAATATCTTTTTTTCTTGTTGTTTCACTTTTAACTATCATATATTTAGTTTTATTTGTATTGATTGATAAGTTATGCTTGTTCATCCAACTCTTTATTTTTAGCAATCTTGGTTAATGTTATTTTGTAGGTCAACCATTGTATTTCCGAAAAAAACCAAAGTTAGATCATCAGTTTATAGGAATGTTTTACCATAGATTGCACTATCAAGTAAGCTGTTATTGTAGCATGAGAAAAGTATTGGTTCTAAGAAACTACTTTGGACAAACCCGTTGTTTATGCTTTCGACATTACTTTTAAAATTTTCAATTCCAAATATTGTGTCCTGTCACACAAACAACTTTGAAACCACTGCCAGTACTGCCAGTACTTTGAATTTGCTGCCAGTACTTCATATTTATCGACAGAAAAATACTACTTCATATTTCTATCGACAGAAAAATACTACTTCATATTTCAAAGTAGTATTTTTCTGTCGATAGAGTCGAACGCCTTTTTTAGATCGAAGAATATCACTTACACTTTTTTATTTTTATCCAACCCTGACTAGATTTCCTAAACAGTCGCCTGAGTGTTTGATTTTTTTTAGTCATAAATTAACAAAACTCAAATAGTCTATTAGCTGTTTATTTATAAAAGTTACTGTTATTTTACTGATTGAAGAGGAAATCGAGATTGTAATGCAGTTGTTAATATCTGTTTTATTTCCACTTTTAAATATGGGAATAACTCTGTTTGATTTTAACACTGTAGTCATTTCACCTTGGGTCAGTCAGTGATGCATTTATAAGTTTATTAATAAATTCTGCTAACTCTTCTTTCTATGATTTAATTACCCTGGTTGAGATTTCATCAGGTCCTACCGAATTCGTACTTAATAGATTACATTTGAACTTAAATTTTGTAGCTATTTTTAGTTGTGGAAAATATATTGAATAAAATTTTTTTGCGATATTTTCTCCGACTTAACAGTATAATTCATTCAAATTATTAATTTTTTCTTGTTTTTGATTTTGACTCAACATTTGATTAGAAAAGAATTAAATTTTCTTCATATTGGAATAATATATTTGTTACCAAGAATCATTTAATATATTGTAACATAAGCGATTTCCTTTCTTTATTTTCATGCATTTTATTTTAGAAACTTTACTTGAATTAAAAAATTTCAATTATTAGATTCCTTAACTAAATACATAACTGAACTTTTGTTATAAAATTTCAGAGCAACTCGATTATAATCGCATGATTCTAACCGAGTTGCCTTGTATTTGTATTATAAAACGCAAATTGCTTACGCAGCGCGTTTCCTCCACAAATTACAAAACCTGCAAACAAAGGTGCCAACCAACGGACCAACATCTAGAACAAAACATCTATAACAACATCTATAACAAAATATCTATAACAACATCTATAACAACACCTAAATAACATAAATATTGCACAAATTAAATAGCAAGGATATTTTTCATCAAGAGAATAAAAAACTTAATTTTACAATTGCAATTAAACATAAAATATCCTTAAAATCGAGACGAGGTCGATCGTCAAATTAAAGAAATGTTACATCAATTTATAATCGTTAATTGCATGTCACCATACATCGCACCTATTTGGATTGTTCCTAAGAAAATGGAGAATTCTAACAAACAAAAATTGAGAATTGTTATTGATTATCGTCGACTTAATGGTAACACAGTCGATGGACAAATTTCCAATACCCAACATCGAGAATCTTTTTGGGAAATTGGGAAAATGTCGCTATTTCAGCACGTCAGATCTGGCGAAAGGGTTCAGGTTGAAGTCCACCCGGATGATCGATACAAAACAGCATTCTCAACTAGAAATGGCCACTATGAGTTCACTCGTATGCACTTCTGCTTAAAAAATTCACCCTCCACCTTTCAAAGATTAATGAACCATGTATTAAGCGAATTTATCTACTTGGATGACATCCTAATCTTCTCGTCATCATTCGAAGAACACTTAGTTTCAATAAAAACGAGGAAGATTATAGTTGCCCTTGTCAACTTTTAGATACCCGTGCATACCCACTATGGTGTATAAAATAAACCGTAATTTACTTCCCTTATACATTTAACTCATTACCCCATAATTTTGACGTAAAAAAAAAAAAAAAATTAACAAAAAAAAAAAAAAATCACAAAACAAAAAACAAAATTTTCATTAAAAAAAAAAATTAACAAAAAAAAAAAAAAATCACAAAACAAAAGCAAAATTTTTATTCATTGTCCAATAACTTTAGCAAAAAAAAAAAAAAAAAAAAATTAACAAAAAAAAAAAAAAATCACAAAAAAAAAAAACAAAATTTTCATTCATTGTCCCATAACTTTAGCTTAAAAAAAAAAAAAAAAAAATAAAAAAAAAAAAACAAAAAACAAAAAAAAAAAAATTGGCCCACTCTAAAAGTCCGAAGGTCCGAGTGATGTCCAACTTTGCCAAGTAACTTGCCCTATTAATTTATCTGCCCAATTTAATTTTAACCTTGTAGCTTCATTAGATTCAAAGTTATTGAATTGAAAACTTTGTATGGCAGCCCCCCGAAAATGGGGCCCTAACATTTTGAAACTTCATATAAGTGCTCGATTCATTATATAACTAACCGTGTGTAATTTTCAGCCTCGTAGTATAATTAGTTTTGAAGAAATTCATATTGGTGCAAAGAAGTTGTATGGCAGCCCCCCGAAAATGGGGCCCTAACATTTTGAAACTTCATATAAGTGCTCGATTCATTATATAACTAACCGTGTGTAATTTTCATCCGCGTAGTATAATTAGTTTTGAAGAAATTCATATTGGTGCAAAGAAGTTGTATGGCAGCCCCCCGAAAATGGGGCCCTAACATTTTGAAACTTCATATAAGTGCCGGAGTCATTATAAAACTAACCGTGTGTAATTTTCATCCCCGTAGTATAAATAGTTTTGAAGAAATTCATATTGGTGCAAAAAAGTTGTATGGCAGCTCCCCGAAGCCTTGGTCCGATTTTAACCAAAAATAATAGGGAACCTAGAAATTGTCTAAAAATGACTTTGTGTGAAATTCAAGACTCTAGCCCTTTTAGTTTTTGAGTTATCGTGCTGACGGACGGACGGACGGACACACATAGCTAGATCGATTCACTTTTCGATGCTGATTCGATACGTACCCTTGACACTATATCTAGCTCGTCTAGATCGATGCGTTACAAACGGAGGAGTAATTTTAATATACCCGATGTTCATATATGTATGCACGGGTATAAAAATCTTAGCCAAATTGGGCAAAGCAAACTTAACGATACAAATAGACAAATGTAATTTTGCTCAACTGTCTACTAACTACTTGGGTCATGTAATAACTCAAGGAGGTATAAAACCTGATCCATCAAAAATCAACACTATTCAAAATATTTCTCTTCCATCTTCGCAAAAAGAGATAGAATCTTTTCTAGGGTTAACCGGCTACTACCGGAAATTTGTAAAGGATTACTCCAAAGTAGCTTATCCGTTAATACGTTATTTAAAATAAAATCTAAAATTAATAAAAATGACAAAGAATACATCAAGACTTTTAAAAAACTAAAAACTCTATTAACAACAGAACACATTCTAAGAAATCCAGACTTTTCTAAACATTTTAATCTAACCACGGACGCGTCTAACTTCGCTTTAGGCGCCGTACTAAGCCAAAATAACCACCCGAATGCCTATGCCTCGAGAACACTGAACAACCATGAAATTAGATACTCGACGATAGAGAAGGAATTTCTCGCCATTGTTTGGGCTACCAAACATTTTCATACTTACCTTTACGGTAGAAATTTTATTGTTCAATGTGATCATAAACCTTTGGTATGGCTTAACAATCTTATCGAACTAAGCATGAAACTTCAAAGGTGGAAGATCAAATTAAACGAATATAAATTTACAATAAAATATCTTAAACGGAAATACAATAAAATCGCTGATGGTTTAAGTCGACTCCCTTGCGCAAATGAAAACTCTTACGACGAAAGCGAATCAATAATTGAGCCCTCAATTTTACAATTTTTAAACGAAGTAAATTATGATGAAATTATGACCACTAACGTTACGATGCACTCTACAACGAACGATGACAATGACGATGAAATCATGTCTACTGCAGCTACAGTACATAGCGCAAATGAAGACGACCTATATCATATTAAAATAACAGAAAAAGCCGTTAACTTATTCACAAATCAAATCTACCTAATCTTAAGTAATAACGAAAAATTCACCACAAAAATTATAAATAAAAAATGTCAAAATCTTCTCTATGTTACTAAAGATACTAACTTATTTAAAAAAAGACGAAACCCTGTCTACCCGAAAAAGGATTAGTATGTGTATGCAGCGATAACATTGATATCTACCTCAACTTTCAAAACCTCTATCTTAAATTCTTTGCTAATAATCAACTTCTAAAAATATTAAAATCTAACAAAAAACTACAAGATATAACGGATAAAAATAATATTCTTGAAATAATAAAAGCTGAACACCTTCGCAATAACCATCGCGGTATATCGGAAAATTTTTTTTGAACTTAAAGAAATGTACCATTACCCTAAGCTGCAATTATAAATACAAAAATTCATAAACAATTGTGAAGTGTGTTCCTTAGCGAAAAATGAAAGGAGACCTTTAAAACTCCCATTTGAGATCACACAATCTCATATACAAATTAATGACATCGTCCATATGAACATTTGGTTTCCATGCAGGAATTTTATGTATCTAACTATGATAGACAAATTCTCCAAACATTCTACCATCCACAAACTTAATGATAGAACGTGGATCTCTATTTTAAAAGCACTAAAATGGAGAACGATGATTCAGAACAAACATTCAAGCAATTACAAAATTTAAACTTTAACACCAAACAAGTGACTAATAAAATTAACGACCAAGTAATTATTAACAAAAATTTTGGGAAAAATATCCACTCAATACCCGAACACGTGAATAACCAGCAACTAGAAATTACTTAATACCTAAGAAAAATCGAAAACCAAACCAACAACTTTATTGCAAAAGTATCGCAAACACCTTTCACACTCCAACTTTTTGCACAATTAAAAATCATTTACAACAAATTAAAGATATTATCTTGCTAAGTCGTCTGGAAGTTCTTGCTCACTACATACTTACAGACGACGAAATTCAAAAATAAAACCTAACTACCGAAAAAATGCCGTACATAAAAAATACAATTTTATTTAAGGACGGCCTTATAATAATCGTACTATTCCTTCCAAACTTCACTATCGAAACCTATTTTAAAGCTTTAGTCATACCATTCCCGAACGATAAACATGTGAAATTAGACACACCTATACTAAATATTATTTTAAAAGATAAGGAAATATTTGAACATAATAATAAAAAGGATCTGTTAAGGAAAAACTTACAATATCCAAATAATAATTGTATAAAAAACTTTCTAGAAGGAAAAAGTAAATGTAACTTTAAAATAAATGAACTAGAATCTATAGGAAAAATTAACGAAGAATTAATTGTTACTTTAAACATAGAAAGACAAAAATTGTACAAAACTGTATTAACCAAGAAATAATTATTAAAGAAAAATAATTTAATTAAATTTAGCAATTCTAATTTGAATATTAAAACAATGAATTTTCTAATAAATCTGTAAAATTTAAACATGAGCCTATTATGCCAATTGTAAACGAATTAAATATAACAAAAACTATAAATAACTGTACTCTTAAGCAAATCCACGTAAACCAAATTGAAAACTTAAAAGCTATTGATACTTGCCTTATTAAATTTATGAAAAAATATTTAGGCCTTATTATACTAACATTTTTGTGAAATGTTTATAATTTTATGTTTCCTAGTCAGAATGGACTGATATGTTTTTTTTTTTAAGTATAATATTCTGTTTAACTAAAATGAAATAAATGTTATTGAATTTATTCAGTAGTTTTAATTATTTTATCAAATTTCGTTAGCTAGGCCTTATTTGCCTGAAGTACTCTATTAGAAAAGCTTTTAAATGCAAAATATGCAATAACTTTTTATACAATTCAATTACAAAATATAATAAAAAATTTAGAATTTTTAATACATGTTCGAAGGTACTTGAACACAATTTAAGTATCGTACGCAATTTCTAATTATATATTACCTATGGTAATAAAATATCTGATATTATAAAAATTAAAAAAAGGAAATTCAGTAGCTTATTTTATTTATATTTATTTTATTTAATTCATCGATCACGATCTAAAAGATTTACAAATATATACATACAATGACTGTGATAAGTACATCACGTGCATAATTAAATCAAAATAACATAATAATGCTTGATATCAGTTACAAAAATTAAAAATTATAAGAAGTAAAAACAAAAAGCAGTTTACAATTAAGTTAATTAAAATAAATATGAGAAGAAAGATATTGAAAAATTTGTTTCTGATTAAGATCAAATTGTAAATTACGGATTAATATGAAACTAAATTAGTGACAAAAAGAATTTATTAATTTTCCTTTTAAATATACTAAATTCAATTATATTTTTTATTTCTCTAGGCAAATCGTTAAAATAGTTATAGGCTAAATTCTACATGGCATTATAATTGTAAAATCCGACGTTAGAAGGAATGATCTTAATACTAACAGCTGTTCTTGTATTGTAATGGTGACAGCAATTAATTGGTCGTGGTATGATTACTGTATTAATGTTTTGGTTAATTATCATGTGTGCTTGAGTTGCCAACTTATATTTTACCAGTAGATTGATTTGTAATAGTTTGTAGTTACTGTTTATAAATTTAGTACACGTTCTTAATTTATATCCGAAAATATTTTTTATAACTTTATTTTGAATATTTTGTATAGCTTTTATATCTTTTTGATAAGTGTTTCCCCATATATAGCAATGGTACTATAAAACATAGAGAAATATACAGATCTTTTAAAACTATCTGGAATTCTTTGGCTGATTAGTCTTAAAATTTCAGCAATTTTTCTGTCTTTTTTGATTTGTGGGCTCAAGCTTAAGTTACAATCAATTATAACACCAAGGTATTTGTATTTACTAACCATTTCTATATTACAGTTGTCGTGCTTAATATCTTTTTTTCTTGTTGTTTCACTTTTAACTATCATATATTTAGTTTTATTTGTATTGATTGATAAGTTATGCTTGTTCATCCAACTCTTTATTTTTAGCAATCTTGGTTAATGTTATTTTGTAGGTCAACCATTGTATTTCCGAAAAAAACCAAAGTTAGATCATGAGTTTATAGGAATGTTTTACCATAGATTGCACTATCAAGTAAGCTGTTATTGTAGCATGAGAAAAGTATTATTTCTAAGCAACTACTTTGGACAAACCCGTTGTTTATGCTTTCGACATTACTTTTAAAATTTTCAATTCCAAATATTGTGTCCTGTCACACAAACAACTTTGAAACCACTGCCAGTACTGCCAGTACTTTGAATTTGCTGCCAGTACTTCATATTTATCGACAGAAAAATACTATCGACAGAAAAATACTACTTCATATTTCTATCGACAGAAAAATACTACTTCATATTTCAAAGTAGTATTTTTCTGTCGATAGAGTCGAACGCCTTTTTTAGATCGAAGAATATCACTTACACTTTTTTATTTTTATCCAACCCTGACTAGATTTCCTAAACAGTCGCCTGAGTGTTTGATTTTTTTTAGTCATAAATTAACAAAACTCAAATAGTCTATTAGCTTTTTATTTATAAAAGTTACTGTTATTTTACTGATTGAAGAGGAAATCGAGATTGTAATGCAGTTGTTAATATCTGTTTTATTTCCACTTTTAAATATGGGAATAACTCTGTTTGATTTTAACACTGTAGTCATTTCACCTTGGGTCAGTCAGTGATGCATTTATAAGTTTATTAATAAATTCTGCTAACTCTTCTTTCTATGATTTAATTACCCTGGTTGAGATTTCATCAGGTCCTACCGAATTCGTACTTAATAGATTACATTTGAACTTAAATTTTGTAGCTATTTTTAGTTGTGGAAAATATATTGAATAAAATTTTTTTGCGATATTTTCTCCGACTTAACAGTATAATTCATTCAAATTATTAATTTTTTCTTGTTTTTGATTTTGACTCAACATTTGATTAGAAAAGAATTAAATTTTCTTCATATTGGAATAATATATTTGTTACCAAGAATCATTTAATATATTGTAACATAAGCGATTTCCTTTCTTTATTTTCATGCATTTTATTTTAGAAACTTTACTTGAATTAAAAAATTTCAATTATTAGATTCCTTAACTAAATACATAACTGAACTTTTGTTATAAAATTTCAGAGCAACTCGATTATAATCGCATGATTCTAACCGAGTTGCCTTGTATTTGTATTATAAAACGCAAATTGCTTACGCAGCGCGTTTCCTCCACAAATTACAAAACCTGCAAAAAAAGGTGCCAACCAACAGACCAACATCTAGAACAAAACATCTATAACAACATCTATAACAAAATATCTATAACAACATCTATAACAACACCTAAATAACAAAAATATTGCACAAATTAAATAGCAAGGATATTTTTCATCAAGAGAATAAAAAACTTAATTTTACAATTGCAATTAAACATAAAATATCCTTAAAATCGAGACGAGGTCGATCGTCAAATTAAAGAAATGTTACATCAATTTATAATCGTTAATTGCATGTCACCATACATCGCACCTATTTGGATTGTTCCTAAGAAAATGGAGAATTCTAACAAACAAAAATTGAGAATTGTTATTGATTATCGTCGACTTAATGGTAACACAGTCGATGGACAAATTTCCAATACCCAACATCGAGAATCTTTTTGGGAAATTGGGAAAAAGTCGCTATTTCAGCACGTCAGATCTGGCGGAAGGGTTCAGGTTGAAGTCCACCCGGATGATCGATACAAAACAGCATTCTCAACTAGAAATGGCCACTATGAGTTCACTCGTATGCACTTCTGCTTAAAAAATTCACCCTCCACCTTTCAAAGATTAATGAACCATGTATTAAGCGAATTTATCTACTTGGATGACATCCTAATCTTCTCGTCATCATTCGAAGAACACTTAGTTTCAATAAAAACGAGGAAGATTATAGTTGCCCTTGTCAACTTTTAGATACCCGTGCATACCCACTATGGTGTATAAAATAAACCGTAATTTACTTCCCTTATACATTTAACTCATTACCCCATAATTTTGACGTAAAAAAAAAAAAAAAATTAACAAAAAAAAAAAAAAATCACAAAACAAAAGCAAAATTTTCATTCATTGTCCAATAACTTTAGAAAAAAAAAAAAAAAAAAAAAAATTAACAAAAAAAAAAAAAAATCACAAAAAAAAAAAACAAAATTTTCATTCATTGTCTCATAACTTTAGCTTAAAAAAAAAAAAAAAAAAATAAAAAAAAAAAAACAAAAAACAAAAAAAAAAAAATTGGCCCACTCTAAAAGTCCGAAGGTCCGAGTGATGTCCAACTTTGCCAAGTAACTTGCCCTATTAATTTATCTGCCCAATTTAATTTTAACCTTGTAGCTTCATTAGATTCAAAGTTATTGAATTGAAAACTTTGTATGGCAGCCCCCCGAAAATGGGGCCCTAACATTTTGAAACTTCATATAAGTGCTCGATTCATTATATAACTAACCGTGTGTAATTTTCAGCCTCGTAGTATAATTAGTTTTGAAGAAATTCATATTGGTGCAAAGAAGTTGTATGGCAGCCCCCCGAAAATGGGGCCCTAACATTTTGAAACTTCATATAAGTGCTCGATTCATTATATAACTAACCGTGTGTAATTTTCATCCGCGTAGTATAATTAGTTTTGAAGAAATTCATATTGGTGCAAAGAAGTTGTATGGCAGCCCCCCGAAAATGGGGCCCTAACATTTTGAAACTTCATATAAGTGCCGGAGTCATTATAAAACTAACCGTGTGTAATTTTCATCCCCGTAGTATAAATAGTTTTGAAGAAATTCATATTGGTGCAAAAAAGTTGTATGGCAGCTCCCCGAAGCCTTGGTCCGATTTTAACCAAAAATAATAGGGAACCTAGAAATTGTCTAAAAATGACTTTGTGTGAAATTCAAGACTCTAGCCCTTTTAGTTTTTGAGTTATCGTGCTGACGGACGGACGGACGGACACACATAGCTAGATCGATTCACTTTTCGATGCTGATTCGATACGTACCCTTGACACTATATCTAGCTCGTCTAGATCGATGCGTTACAAACGGAGGAGTAATTTGAATATACCCGATGTTCATATATGTATGCACGGGTATAAAAATCTTAGCCAAATTGGGCAAAGCAAACTTAACGATACAAATAGACAAATGTAATTTTGCTCAACTGTCTACTAACTACTTGGGTCATGTAATAACTCAAGGAGGTATAAAACCTGATCCATCAAAAATCAACACTATTCAAAATATTTCTCTTCCATCTTCGCAAAAAGAGATAGAATCTTTTCTAGGGTTAACCGGCTACTACCGGAAATTTGTAAAGGATTACTCCAAAGTAGCTTATCCGTTAATACGTTATTTAAAATAAAATCTAAAATTAATAAAAATGACAAAGAATACATCAAGACTTTTAAAAAACTAAAAACTCTATTAACAACAGAACACATTCTAAGAAATCCAGACTTTTCTAAACATTTTAATCTAACCACGGACGCGTCTAACTTCGCTTTAGGCGCCGTACTAAGCCAAAATAACCACCCGAATGCCTATGCCTCGAGAACACTGAACAACCATGAAATTAGATACTCGACGATAGAGAAGGAATTTCTCGCCATTGTTTGGGCTACCAAACATTTTCATACTTACCTTTACGGTAGAAATTTTATTGTTCAATGTGATCATAAACCTTTGGTATGGCTTAACAATCTTATCGAACTAAGCATGAAACTTCAAAGGTGGAAGATCAAATTAAACGAATATAAATTTACAATAAAATATCTTAAACGGAAATACAATAAAATCGCTGATGGTTTAAGTCGACTCCCTTGCGCAAATGAAAACTCTTACGACGAAAGCGAATCAATAATTGAGCCCTCAATTTTACAATTTTTAAACGAAGTAAATTATGATGAAATTATGACCACTAACGTTACGATGCACTCTACAACGAACGATGACAATGACGATGAAATCATGTCTACTGCAGCTACAGTACATAGCGCAAATGAAGACGACCTATATCATATTAAAATAACAGAAAAAGCCGTTAACTTATTCACAAATCAAATCTACCTAAGTAATAACGAAAAATTCACCACAAAAATTACAAATAAAAAATGTCAAAATCTTCTCTATGTTACTAAAGATACTAACTTATTTAAAAAAAGACGAAACCCTGTCTACCCGAAAAAGGATTAGTATGTGTATGCAGCGATAACATTGATATCTACCTCAACTTTCAAAACCTCTATCTTAAATTCTTTGCTAATAATCAACTTCTAAAAATATTAAAATCTAACAAAAAACTACAAGATATAACGGATAAAAATAATATTCTTGAAATAATAAAAGCTGAACACCTTCGCAATAACCATCGCGGTATATCGGAAAATTTTTTTTGAACTTAAAGAAATGTACCATTACCCTAAGCTGCAATTATAAATACAAAAATTCATAAACAATTGTGAAGTGTGTTCCTTAGCGAAAAATGAAAGGAGACCTTTAAAACTCCCATTTGAGATCACACAATCTCATATACAAATTAATGACATCGTCCATATGAACATTTGGTTTCCATGCAGGAATTTTATGTATCTAACTATGATAGACAAATTCTCCAAACATTCTACCATCCACAAACTTAATGATAGAACGTGGATTTCTATTTTAAAAGCACTAAAATGGAGAACGATGATTCCGAACAAACATTCAAGCAATTACAAAATTTAAACTTTAACACCAAACAAGTGACTAATAAAATTAACGACCAAGTAATTATTAACAAAAATTTTGGGAAAAATATCCACTCAATACCCGAACACGTGAATAACCAGCAACTAGAAATTACTTAATACCTAAGAAAAATCGAAAACCAAACCAACAACTTTATTGCAAAAGTATCGCAAACACCTTTCACACTCCAACTTTTTGCACAATTAAAAATCATTTACAACAA
Organism: Dolichopus griseipennis; assembly: GCA_963082915.1. NCBI lineage: Eukaryota > Metazoa > Arthropoda > Insecta > Diptera > Dolichopodidae > Dolichopus > Dolichopus griseipennis. The sequence goes on along the minus strand of OY720442.1, from coordinate 73,482,361 downwards.
ATTAAAGATATTATCTTGCTAAGTCGTCTGGAAGTTCTTGCTCACTACATACTTACAGACGACGAAATTCAAAAATAAAACCTAACTACCGAAAAAATGCCGTACATAAAAAATACAATTTTATTTAAGGACGGCCTTATAATAATCGTACTATTCCTTCCAAACTTCACTATCGAAACCTATTTTAAAGCTTTAGTCATACCATTCCCGAACGATAAACATGTGAAATTAGACACACCTATACTAAATATTATTTTAAAAGATAAGGAAATATTTGAACATAATAATAAAAAGGATCTGTTAAGGAAAAACTTACAATATCCAAATAATAATTGTATAAAAAACTTTCTAAAAGGAAAAAGTAAATGTAACTTTAAAATAAATGAACTAGAATCTATAGGAAAAATTAACGAAGAATTAATTGTTACTTAAAACATAGAAAGACAAAAATTGTACAAAACTGTATTAACCAAGAAATAATTATTAAAGAAAAATAATTTAATTAAATTTAGCAATTCTAATTTGAATATTAAAAACAATGAATTTTCTAATAAATCTGTAAAATTTAAAGATGCACCTATTATGCCAATTGTAAACGAATTAAATATAACAAAAACTATAAATAACTGTACTCTTAAGCAAATCCACATAAACCAAATTGAAAACTTAAAAGCTATTGAATTTTAGAATATAATTTTTATACTTTACTAACAGTTTAAATCCTATTTGTAATAGTAATTGTAATTATAATAATATGCAACTGTTATAAAAAAAACAAAGTTAAATAAAAATGTTAAAATAACTATCAATCCAGCATATGTCAAACCAAAGGAAATTGAAACAAGTCCTTTTTAAATTTATATTTTGGAGACCAAAATCTCTTAGGGATGGAGGTTTTACGTAAGCAATTTCCTTTCTTTGTTTTCCTGTATTTTATTTTAGAAACTGTACTTTAATTATAAAATTTCAATAATTAAATTCCTTAAAAAAATACATAACTGTACTTTTGTTATCAAATTTCAGAGCAACTCGATTATAATCGAATGATTCTACCGAGTTGCCTTGTATTTATATGTATTATAAAAAGCAAATTGCTTACGCATCGCATTTCCTTCAAAATTGCAAATAATATTAGAAGTAAGAAAATAACAAAATATTATAAGTTAGTCTGTAAGAACGACTCGAAAGAATAAAGTGTTTGTTGCAAACACGTTATTCATTAAATAAAATATCTATAAATAAAAAACAAGAGTATTTTAATTTAAAGAAATATATAACTAGAATAAGGGTGTTTGTTGCAAACACGTTATTCATTAAATATAATATCTATAATTAAAAAACAAGAGTATTTAAACTTAAAACAAGTAAAGAAACAGTCAGTCGGTGCAACCGACTTAGAAATACCCTACACCTATTTGGTTCAAATTTAAGGACATATCCATAAGTCATTTTAACACCATAAAAGCTGTTATTAATTTGATCGTAAGACATAGCTAACCAAATTAACTTTATAATACTAAAATAGTAAAGAACACCCTGGGCCAAATTTGAAGCTTCTACATTTGTTTCAAGTTACTATTTTTATTAATTTCGAAAATATGCTTTAAGGTCCTCGGATCTGAGTGGCTGGTCCCCGACCCACTAGTCCAATGGGGCTCAAATTTCAAAGACACTTACGCAATAGGAAGGGACACCCTGATACCAAATTTGGAGGTTATATCTTCATTGGTTTCGGAATTACGCTAGTTTGGCCTAAATTCGATCAAAAAGTTCTCAGTTCCGAACCCATTGTCCAATCCTCACCGTACGTAATCTCCGCCGTAGTTTCATCACCAATAACCTACAGCACAAATTTCATGAAGATAGACTCATTAGTTGTTGAGTTATCGTGATTTTTAATATATGTTCGTTATCCCTGACACCGACTAAAAGGTCCAGAATCCGAACCCATGGGTGATTTCGCCCTTATACAGCCCGCGCTTTACTTATAGTACTAGTTAAGTTGTACACAATTTGAACGGTGTATCTTAATTTTAAGTAAATATTTATAGTAATTTCGATTATAAGCTTTTAAAACTTGGGAGGTCTGAGAGGGGTACTGAACCACCTCTCCAATTGATCCCAAATTAAGGGAACACGCAAGAGATAGTAAAGAACACCCTTGTGGCAAATTGGAAGCTTCTACATTTTTTCAAGTTGTTATCTTTATTAATTTTAAAGATATGCTTTAAGGTCTTCGGAAATGTGTGGCTGGTCCCCGACCCACTACTCCAATGAGGCCCAAATTCCCAAGACACTTCGGAAATGGGAAGGGACACCCTGATACCAAATTTGGAGGTTCCATCTTCATTGGTTTCGTAATTATGCTCGTTTGGCCTAAATTCGATCAAAAAGTTCTAGGTTCCGAACCCATGGTCCAATCCCGACCTTACGCAATCCCCGAAGTAGTTTCATTACTAGTAACCTACAGCACAAATTTGATGAAGATAGCGTCATTAGTTGTTTAGTTATCGTGATTTTTTATATATGTTTGTTAGCCCTTCGATCGATTAAAAGGTCCAAAATCCGAACCCATGGGCCGATTTCGCCCATATGCAATCCCCGCCGTACTTTCAGTCTTAGTAATCTACAGTTAAAATTTCATCAAGATAGCTCCATTATTTTTTGAGTTATCGTGCCTACGGACGGACGGACTGACGGACGGACGGACGGACATGGCTATATCAACTAAGGCGGTCACGCTGATCACAAATATATATACTTTTCCATATCTAGCTCGCTTCCTTTAGGTGGTTACAAACACCATACCAAAGTTAATATACCCCTTTACCTATTCTATAGGTGTAGGGTATAAAAAGATATAACTATATATATAACCAAGTTTTCCATCCACAGAACGTGGATCTCTATTTTAAAAGCACTAAAATGGAGAACGATGATTCAGAACAAACATTCAAGCAATTACAAAATTTAAACTTTAACACCAAACAAGTGACTAATAAAATTAACGACCAAGTAATTATTAACAAAAATTTTGGGAAAAATATCCACTCAATACCCGAACACGTGAATAACCAGCAACTGGAAATTACTCAATACCTAAGAAAAATCAAAAACCAAACCAACAACTTTATTGCAAAAATATCGCAAACACCTTTCATACTCCAACATTTGGCTCAATTAATAATCATTTACAACAAATTAAAGATATTATCTTGCTAAGTCGTCTGGAAGCTCTTGCTCACGACATACTTACAGACGACGAAATTCAAAAATAAAACCTAACTACCGAAAAGATGCCGTACATAAAAAGTACAATTTTATTTAAGGACGGCCTTATAATAATCGTACTATTCCTTCCAAACTTCACTATCGAAACCTATTTTAAAGCTTTAGTCATACCATTCCCGAACGATAAGCATGTGAAATTAGACACACCTATACTAAATATTATTTTAAAAGATAAGTAAATATTTGAACATAATAATAAAAAGGATCTGTTAAGGAAAAACTTACAATATCCAAATAATAATTCTATAAAAAACTTTCTAAAAGGAAAAAGTAAATGTAACTTTAAAATAAATGAACTAGAATCTATAGGAAAAATTAACGACGAATTAATTGTAACTTTAAACATAGAAAGACAAAAATTGTACAAAACTGTATTAACCAAGAAAGATATTAAAGAAAAATAATTAAATTAAATTTAGCAATTAAAAACAATAAATTTTCTAATAAAGTTGTAAAAATTAAATATAACAAAAACTATAAATAACTGTACTCTTAAGCAAATCCACATAAACCAAATTGAAAACTTAAAAGCTATTGAATTTTAGAATATAATTTTTATACTTTACTAACAGTTTAAATCCTATTTGTAATAGTAATTGTAATTATAATAATATGCTACTGTTATAAAAAAACAAAGTTAAATAAAAATGTTAAAATAACTATCAATCCAGCATATGCCAAACCAAAGGAAGTTGAAACAAGTCCTTTTTAAATTTATATTTTGGAGACCAAAATCTCTTAGGGGTGGAGGTTTTACGTAAGCAATTTCCTTTCTTTGTTTTCCTGTATTTTATTTTAGAAACTGTACTTTAATTATAAAATTTCAATTATTAAATTCCTTAACAAAATACATAACTGTACTTTTGTTATCAAATTTCAGAGCAACTCGATTATAATCGAATGATTCTACCGAGTTGCCTTGTATTGATATGTATTATAAAACGCAAATTGCTTACGCATCGCATTTCCTTCAAAATTGCAAATAATATTAGAAGTAAGAAAATAACAAAATATTATAAGTTAGTCTGTAAGAACGACTCGAAAGAATAAAGTGTTTGTTGCAAACATGTTATTCATTAAATAAAATATCTATAAATAAAAACAAGAGTATTTTAATTTAAAGAAATATATAACTTGAATAAGGGTGTTTGTTGCAAACACGTTATTCATTAAATAAAATATCTACAATTAAAAAACAAGTAAAGAAACAGTCAGTCGTTGCAACCGACTTAGAAATATCCTACACCTATTTGGCTCAAATTTAAGTCATTTGAACACCATAAAAGCTGTTATTAATTTGATCGTAATTCATAGCTAACCAAATTAACTTTATAATACTAAAAACATTTTCTAATTACACTATCTATTAAAAAATATTACAAATTCTTACTACTTTATCTATTTAAAAATATTAAAAAACAAAAAAACTTGAAATAAATGAAAATATATTTATTCCAATTCAATTACAAAATGAAAAAATTCTAATTATTAAATTTTGTGATAAAAAGATAATCAAAGCATAATATATTTAATAGTCCAAATTTTTCAAAATTGCAATTATTTTAAATGGTTAGTTTATATACCTAATAGAAAAGCGTATAAAAGCAAAATATGCAATAAATGTATTTCTAAAATACAATTACAAATTTAGACATTTTCATATAATTCATTTAAATATAAAAATAAGTTTTATGCAGTACCTTTGAATATAGCTGAACCACTATAATTAAGTTTAAATTTCGAGGACACATAGGAAATAGGAAATATATTCTTTGGCTTCGAAATTAAACTCGAACAGAACCAATTCCCATGGTACTTTCCTTACTAGTAACCTAGAGTTTAAATTTCATCAAAATACAGGCATTATTTTTTGAGTTATGGTGTTTTTAAGATATATGTCTTTTAGTCCTTGAACTTTTCAAGGGTTCCAGGACCCGAAACCATGGTACGATTTCGACCAAATTGCAGTCCCCGTCATACTTTCAATACTAGCTAACCCTTGTACATAATTGGAACGTTATATCTTTATTTTAAGTTACTAGTTTTATTAATTTCGATGATAAGCTTTTACACATTTGGGGAGTTTAAGAGAGGTCCTGAACCACCAGTCCAAATGATCCCAAATTAGGGGGGGCACGGAAGAAATAGTAAAGAACACACTGGGCCTAATTTGAAGCTTCTACATTTGTTTCAAGTTACTATTTTTATTAATTTCGAAAATATGCTTTAAGGTCCTCGGAACTGAATGGCTGGTCCCCGACCCACTAGTCCAATGGGGCCCGAATTTCAAAGACACTTACGCAATAGGAAGGGACACCCTGATACCAAATTTGGAGGTTCTATCTTCATTGGTTTCGGAATTACGCTAGTTTTTTATATATGTTCGTTAGCCCTTCGATCGATTACAAGGTCCAGAATCCGAACCCATGGGCCGATTTCGCCCATGTGCAATCCCCGCCGTACTTTCAGTCCTGGTAATCTACAGTTAAAATTTCATCAAGATAGCTCCATTATTATTTGAGTTATCGTGCCTACGGACGGACGGACGGACGGACATGGCTATATCGACTCAGGCGGTCACGCTGATCACAAATATATATACTTTTCCATATCTAGCTCGCTTCCTGTAGGTGGTTACAAACACCTATTCTATAGCTGTAGGGTATAACAAGAGTATTTTAATTTAATAAAAGATATAACTATATACAGGGTGTTCCCGACTCGATGGTCTTCCTTCAAATGGGTGATCGGGCATATCGAGCAGAACAAAAAATTGTATGAAAGGGGGGGGTCTATTTTCATTAGTTTAGAATTTATGGGGCCTTAACTATTTTTCAATCATAATTTAGTTTTATTTCGATAAAATTGGAACTAAATAAGATAAAAACAAGTAAAGAAACAGTCAGTCGGTGCAACCGACTTAGAAATACCCTACACCTATTTGGTTCAAATTTAAGGACATATCCATAAGTCATTTTAACACCATAGAAGCTGTTATTAATTTGATCGTAAGACATAGCTAACCAAATTAACTGTATAATACAAAAAATATTTTCTAATTACCCTATCTATTAAAAAATACTACAAATTCTTACTAATTTATCTATTTAAAAATATTAAAAAACAAAAAAACTTGAAATAAATGAAAATATATTTATTCCAATTCAATTACAAAATGAAAAAATTCTAATTATTAAATTTTGTGATAAAAAGATAATCAAAGCATAATATATTTAATAATCCAAATTTTTAAAAATTGCAATTATTTTAAATGGTTAGTTTATATCGTGTTTGAGTTAAGCATGAGTCAAATAAATAAATAAATAAATAAATATACCTAATAGAAAAACTTATAAACGGAAAATATGCAATAAATGTATTTCTAAAATACAATTAAAAATTTACACCTTTTCATATAATTCATTTAAATATAAAAATAAATTTTACATAAATGCAGCAAGTACCTTTGAACATAGCTGAACCACTACAATTAAGTCTAGATTTCGGAGACACATAGGACATAGGAAATATATTCTTTGGCTTCGAAATTAAACTCGACCACAAAAAATTCCCATGGTACTTTCATTACTAGTAACCTACTGTTAAATTTCATCTAAATACCGGCTTTATTTTTTGAGTTATGATGTTTTTAAGATATATGTTTGTTAGTCCTTGAACTTTTCAAGGGTTCCAGGATCCGAAATTATGGTACGATTTCGCCCATATGCAGTCCCGTCATACTTTCAATACTAGTTAACCCTTGTACACAATTGGAACGCTCTATCTTAATTTTAAGTTACTAGTTTTATTAATTTCGATGATAAGCTTTTACACATCGGGGGGTCTAAGAGAGGTTCTGAACCACCACTCCAATTGATCCCAAATTAGGGGGGCACGCAAGAAATAGTAAAGAACACCCTTGTGGCAAATTGGAAGCTTCTACATTTGTTTCAAGTAACTATCTTTATTAATTTCGAAAATATGCATTAAGGGCCTAAGAACTAAGTGGCTGGTCCCCGATCCACTACTCCAATGGGGCCCAAATTTCAAAGACACTTACGAAATAGGAAGGGACACCCTGATACCAAATTTGGAGGTTCTATCTTCATTGGTTTCGGAATTATGCTCGTTTGGCCTATCAAAGTATTCGATCAAAAAGTTCTAAGTTCCGAACCCATTGTCCAATCCTAACCGTACGTAATCACCGCCGTAGTTTCGCTGCCAATAACCTACAGCACAAATTTCATGAAGATAGCCTCATTAGTTGTTGAGTTATCGTGATTTTTAATATATGTTCGTTATCCCTGACACCGACTAAAAGGTCCAGAATTCGAACCCATGGGCTGATTTCGCCTTTATATAGTCCGCGCTGTACTTATAGTACTAGTTAACCCTTGTACACAATTTGAACGGTCTATCCTATTTTGAAGTAACTATTTTTAGTAATTTCGATTATAAGCCTTTAAAACTTGGGAGGTCTGAGAGGGGTACAGAACCACCACTCCAATTGATCCCAAATTAGGGGAACACGCAAGAGATAGTAAAGAACACCCTTGTGGCAAATTGGAAGCTTCTACATTTTTTCAAGTTGTTATCTTTATTAATTTTAAAGATATGCTTTAAGGTCTTCGGAAATGTGTGGCTGGTCCCCGAACCACTACTCCAATGGGACCCAAATTCACAAGACACTTAGGAAATAGGAAGGGACACCCTGATACTAAATTTGGAGGTTCTATCTTCATTGGTTTCGGAATTATGCTCGTTTGGCCTAAATTCGATCAAAAAGTTCTAGGTTCCGAACCCATGGTCTAATCCCGACCTTATGCAATTCCCGAAGTATTTTCATTACTAGTAACCTACAGCACAAATTTGATGAAGATAGCGTCATTAGTTGTTGAGTTATCGTGATTTTTTATATTTGTTCGTTAGCCCTGAAACCGATTAAAAGGTCCAGAATCCGGACCCATGGGCCGATTTCGCCCATATGCAATCTCCGCCGTACTTTCAGTCCTAGTAACCTACAGTTAAAATTTCATCAAGATAGCTCCATTATTTTTTTGAGTTATCGTGCCTACGGACGGACGGACGGACGGACATGGCTATATCGACTAAGGCGGTCACGCTGATCACAAATATATATACTTTTCCATATCTAGCTCGCTTCCTTTAGGGGGTTACAAACACCATACCAAAGTTAATATACCCCTTTACCTATTCTATAGGTGTAGGGTATAACAAGTAAAGAAACAGTCAGTCGGTGCAACCGACTTAGAAATACCCTACACCTATTTGGTTCAAATGTAAGGACATATCCATAAGTCATTTTAACACCATAAAAGCTGTTATTAATTTGATCGTAAGACATAGCTAACCAAATTAACTTTATAATACTAAAAACATTTTCTAATTACACTATCTATTAAAAAATATTACAAATTCTTACTAATTTATCTATTTAAAAATATTAAAAAACAAAAAAACTTGAAATAAATGAAAATATATTTATTCCAATGCAATTACAAAATGAAAAAATTCTAATTATTAAATTTTGTGATAAAAAGATAATCAAAGCATAATATATTTAATAATCCAAATTTTTCAAAATTGCAATTATTTTAAATGGTTAGTTTATATACCTAATAATAAAAGCTTATAAACGCAAAATATGCAATAAATGCATTTCTAAAATACAATTACAAATTTACACCTTTTCATATAATTCATTTAAATATTCAAATAAATTTTACATAAATGCAGCAAGTACCTTTGAACATAACTGAACCACTACAATTAAGTCTAGATTTCAGAGACACATAGGACATAGGAAATATATTCTTTGGCTTTGAATTTAAACTCGACCAGAACCAATTCCCATGGTACTTTCATTACTAGTAACCTAGAGTTTAAATTTCATCAAAATACCGGCATTATTTTTTGAGTTATGGTGTTTTTAAGATATATGTTTTTTAGTCCTTGAACTTGTCAAGGGTTCCAGAACCCGAAACCATGGTACGATTTCGCCCATATGCAGTCCCGTCATACTGTCAATACTAGTTAACCCTTGTATTCAATTGGAACGTTCTATCTTAATTTTAAGTTACTAGTTTTATTAATTTCAATGATAAGCTTTTACACATTTGGGGGGTTTAAGAGAGGTCCTGAACCACCAGTCCAAATGATCCCAAATTTGGGGGGCACGGAAGAAATAGTAAAGAACACCCTGAGCCAAATTTGAAGCTTCTACATTTGTTTCAAGTTACTATTTTTATTAATTTCGAAAATATGCTTTAAGGTCCTCGGAACTGAGTGGCTGGTCCCCGACCCACTAGTCCAATGGGGCCCAAATTTCAAAGACACTTACGCAATAGGAAGGGACACCCTGATACCAAATTTGGAGGTTATATCTTCATTGGTTTCGGAATTACGCTAGTTTGGCCTAAATTCGATCAAAAAGCTCTCAGTTCCGAACCCATTGTCCAATCCTCACCGTGCGTAATCACCGCCGTAATTTCATTACCAATAACCTACAGCACAAATTTCGTGAAGATAGCCTCATTAGTTGTTGAGTTATCGTGATTTTTAATATATGTTCGTTATCCCTGACACCGACTAAAAGGTCCAGAATTCGAACCCATGGGCTGATTTCGCCCTTATACAGCCCGCGCTTTACTTATAGTACTAGTTAACCCTTGTACACAATTTGAACGGTCTATCTTAATTTTAAGTAACTATTTTTAGTAATTTCGATTATAAGCTTTTAAAACTTGGGAGGTCTGAGAGGGGTACTGAACCACCTCTCCAATTGATCCCAAATTAAGGGAACACGCAAGAGATAGTACAGAACACCCTTGTGGCAAATTGGAAGCTTCTACATTTTTTCAAGTTGTTATCTTTATTAATTTTAAAGATATGCTTTAAGGTCTTCGGAAATGTGTGGCTGGTCCCGACCCAGTACTCCAATGGGACCCAAATTCACAACACACTTAGGAAATAGGAAGGGACACCCTGATACCAAATTTGGAAGTTCTATCTTCATTGGTTTCGGAATTATGCTCGTTTGGCCTAAATTCGATCAAAAAGTTCTAGGTTCCGAACCCATGGTCCAATCCCGACCTTACGCAATCCCCGAAGTAGTTTCATTACTAGTAACCTACAGCACAAATTTTATGAAGATAGCGTCATTAGTTGTTGAGTTATCGTGATTTTTTATATATGTTCGTTAGCCCTTCGATCGATTAAAAGGTCCAGAATCCGAACCCATGGGCCGATTTCGCCCATGTGCAATCCGCGCCGTACTTTCAGTCCTAGAAATCTACAGTTAAAATTTCATCAAGATAGCTCCATTATTTTTTGAGTTATCGTGCCTACGGACGGACGGACGGAAGGACTGACAGACGGACGGAAGGATGGACAGACGGACGGACGGACATGGCTATATCGACTCAGGGGTTACGCTGATCACAAATATATATACTTTTCCGTATCTAGCTCGCTTCCTTTAGGTGGTTACAAACACCATACCAAAGTTAATATACCCCTTCACCTAATCTATAGGTGTAGGGTATAAAAAAGTAAGTATAGCATTTAAATGCTTATTAATGCAGATTTCTAAATTACTATCAAACATTACTCTAAAGATTCTCAGTCTGAGGTTATAAGGGCTTGAAGTCCAATATTTTTAACAAAATATCAATTAAATCCCTTTTATCAAGAAAATAACGGTATTAACATAACAGTTTTTTACTTCAAAATATTACCCTTCTCTTTCCCTGCATTTTGAGTATACTAGCACTTTTATAGCTCAAAAACTTTGAAAGTTATAAAGTAAAAACTTTTTTGTGATACCTGAAATTTAACTAAATTTGAATTTTTTTTTATATGAATTATTAAGAATAAAATTTTTGTTACTATTTTATCTTCATAATAAAAGTGCACTTTGATTATTTTGTTATCATACGTTATTATCATATTTTTAAATTTCAAGTGTTTTATGTAAATGGAAAACCAGTTTTGTTTTTAAATAAACAAAATATTATAAATGATTAATTGTAATTTTTATCATACAAAAAAAAAAAAAATTCAAATTTTGTTAAATTTATGAAATAAATTTCAGGTATCACAAAAAAGTTTTTACTTTATAACTTTCAAAGTTTTTGAGCTATAAAAGTGCTAGTATACTCTTTTTTATTATAGCTCAAAAACTTTGAAAGTTATAAAGTAAAAACTTTTTTGTGATACCTGAAATTTAACTAAATTTGAATTTTTTTTTATATGAATTATTAAGAATAAAATTTTTGTTACTATTTTATCTTCATATCAAAAGTGCACTTTGATTATTTTGTTATCATACGTTAATATCATATTTTTAAATTTCAAGTGTTTTATGTAAATGGAAAACCAGTTTTGTTTTTAAATAAACAAAATATTATAAATGATTAATTGTAATTTTTATCATACAAAAAAAAAAAAAAATTCAAATTTTGTTAAATTTATGAAATAAATTTCAGGTATCACAAAAAAGTTTTTACTTTATAACTTTCAAAGTTTTTGAGCTATAAAAGTGCTAGTATACTCAAAATGCTGGGAAAGAGAAGGGTAATATTTTGAAGTAAAAATACTGTTATGTTAATACCGTTATTTTCTTGATAAAAGGTATTTAATTGATATTTTGTTAAAAATATTAGACTTTAAGCCCTTATAACCTCAGACTGAGAAACTTTAGAGTAATGTTTGATAGTAATTCTAGAAATCTGCATTAATAAGCATTTAAATGCTATACTTACTTTTTTATACCCTACACCTATAGAATAGGTAAAGGGGTATATTAACTTTGGTATGGTGTTTGTAACCACCTAAAGGAAGCGAGCTAGATATGGAAAAGTATATATATTATTTGTGATCAGCATGACCGCCTTAGTCGATATAGTCATGTCCGTCCGTCCGTAGGCACGATAACTCAAAAAATAATGGAGCTATCTTGATGAAATTTTAACTGTAGGTTACTAGGACTGAAAGTACGGCGGGGATTGCATATGGGCGAAATCGGCCCATGGGTTCGGATTCTGGACCTTTTAATCGGTTTCAGGACTAACGAACAAATATAAAAAATCACGATAACTCAACAACTAATGACGCTATCTTCATCAAATTTGTGCTGTACGTTACTAGTAATGAAAATACTTCGGGAATTGCGTAAGGTCGGGATTGGACCATGGGTTCGGAACCTAGAATTTTTTGATCGAATTTAGACCAAACGAGCATAATTCCGAAACCAATGAAGATAGAACCTCCAAATTTAGTATCAGGGTGTCCTTTCCTATTTCCTAAGTGTCTTGTGAATTTGGGTCCCATTGGAGTAGTGGGTCGGGGACCAGCCACACATTTCCGAAGACCTTAAAGCATATCTTTAAAATTAATAAAGATAACAACTTGAAAAAATGTAGAAGCTTCCAATTTGCCACAAGGGTGTTCTTTACTATCTCCTGCGTGTTCCCCTAATTTGGGATCAATTGGAGTGGTGGTTCTGTACCCCTCTCAGACCTCCCAAGTTTTAAAGGCTTATAATCGAAATTACTAAAAATAGTTACTTAAAATTAGGATAGACCGTTCAAATTGTGTACAAGGGTTAACTAGTACTATAAGTACAGCGCGGACTATATAAGGGCGAAATCAGCCCAACGGTTCGGATTCCGGACCTTTTAATCGATGTCAGGGATAACGAACATATATTAAAAATCACGATAACTCAACAACTAATGAGGCTATCTTCATGAAATTTGTGCTGTAGGTTATTGGCAGCGAAACTACGGCGGTGATTACGTACGGTGAGGATTGGACAATGGCTTCGGAACTTAGAACTTTTTGATCGAATTTAGGCCAAACGAGCATAATTCCGAAACCAATGAAGATAGAACCTCCAAATTTGGTATCAGGGTGTCCCTTTCTATTTCGTAATTGTCTTTGAAATTTGGGCCCCCTTGGACTAGTGGGTCAGGGACCAGCCACTCATTTCTTAGGCCCTTAAAGCATATTTTCGAAATTAATAAAGATAGTTACTTGAAACAAATGTAGAAGCTTCCAATTTGCCACAAGGGTGTTTTTTACTATTTCTTGCGTGCCCCCCTAATTTGGGATCAATTGGAGTGGTGGTTCAGAACCTCTCTTAGACCCCCCAATGTGTAAAAGCTTATCATCGAAATTAATAAAACTAGTAACTTAAAATTAAGATAGAGCGTTCCAATTGTGTACAAGGTTAACTAGTATTGAAAGTATGACGGGACTGCATATGGGCGAAATCGTACCATAATTTCGGGTCCTGGAACCCTTGAAAAGTTCAAGGACTAACAAACATATATCTTAAAAACACCATAACTCAAAAAATAATGCCGGTATTTAGATGAAATTTAACAGTAGGTTACTAGTAATGAAAGTACCATGGGAATTGGTTGTGGTCGAGTTTAATTTCGAAGCCAAAGAATATATTTCCTATGTCCTATGTGTCTCCGAAATCTAGACTTAATTGTAGTGGTTCAGCTATGTTCAAAGGTACTTGCTGCATTTATGTAAAATTTATTTTTATATTTAAATGAATTATATGAAAAGGCGTAAATTTTTAATTGTATTTTAGAAATACATTTATTGCATATTTTGCGTTTATAAGTTTTTCTATTAGGTATATAAACTAACCATTTAAAATAATTGCAATTTTTAAAAATTTGGATTATTAAATATATTATGCTTTGATTATCTTTTTATCACAAAATTTAATAATTAGAATTTTTTCATTTTGTAATTGAATTGGAATAAATATATTTTCATTTATTTCAAGTTTAATTGTTTTTTAATATTTTTAAATAGATAAATTAGTAAGAATTTGTAAGTAGTATTTTTTAATAGATAGGGTAATTAGAAAATGTTTTTAGTATTATACAGTTAATTTGGTTAGCTATGTCTTACGATCAAATTAATAACAGCTTCTATGGTGTTAAAATGACTTATGGATATGTCCTTAAATTTGAACCAAATAGGTGTAGGGTATTTCTAAGTCGGTTGCACCGACTGACTGTTTCTTTACTTGTTTTTATCTTATTTAGTTCCAATTTTATCGAAATAAAACTAAATTATGATTGAAAAATAGTTAAGGCCCCATAAGTTCTAAACTAATGAAAATAGACCCCCCCCCTTTCATACAATTTTTTGTTCTGCTCGATATGCCCGATCACCCATTTGAAGGAAGACCATCGAGTCGGGAACACCCTGTATATAACCAAGTTTTTTTAGAGTCAGCTTTTTCAAATTGTATTTTGTCATATTCCTTTCTTTTTTTGTTTTTTTAACGAAGATTAACTTAAACCAGTAAGAATATTTGAATTTAAAATATTCATTACTTCTATTTTCTGTATGTTTCTTAATCCAATAATTTTTCCTATTTATTAGTTCTACACATTCATCGTCTATCCAAGAAGCAATGTATTTATTTGCCTTCTTTTTCAATATTGTAACGCTGATCGCTCTATATGCAGTATTTTTTATTACATGTATCAAATTATTTGCAATTTTGTTCACAACTGTTTCATTGACAGTTTAATTTTTTAATTCTTGTGAGATATGGTTATAGTTAATTTTGTTGCATGTTAATATTTTCTTTATTTATTTTTAGATGGGTGATTTTATCATGCCAAAAATAAAAGCCATTTGATATATTTTTATCTATTTATACAAAATTTAAAGCTTCTATATTTATTACAAGTTACTATCGTTATTAATTTCGAAGATATGCTTTAAGGGTTTGGGAGTAGTGGGAGTGGTTCCCGAACTACTAACCCAATTGGTCCCAAAATTCAATGACACAAAGAAAATAAGAAGATATATATGTGCCTCATGCTTATCTAATGTTCTATCTTCATTGGTTTCGAAATTATGCTCGTTTGGCCTCAACTGAAATGCTTCTAGGATCCGAACCCATTTTCCGTTCTCGACCATAAGCGATCCCTGCCATACTTTCATTACTAGTAACCTTGTGTTTAAATTTCATCGCAATAGCGTCATTAGTTTTTGTGTTGTCCGAAGTCCTGAATTCCCGAAATTAAATAAAGTGTTGTATTTCAATGTTCGTTGAACTCACCTTGACGTGCAAAATTCTATTCACAAATTAAATTCACTTCCCACATTTGCACGTAGATTCTGTAACTATGTTTATTTTGTAAATATAAAAGATCAGACATGGTCTTAGTCATTTGTCCAAGGAGTTGACCTCTGTTGATGTTATAGGACAGAAATTCCTTGTCAGTCAAAGGAATATGCAGACTTAATATCTCGGATTATCGAACACCCTAATTCCGAAAAAGCAGGTAGTCCATGGATACATGTATAAGCGCGCAGAATTCGCCAATGCAAATCCAGGAGAGGAATTTTGGTCTTGGAAAATATGGATACCAGTCGATTTGCGATGGCGAGTGATATCACAAGCCTATGATCACCCCTAGCCATAGTGTTGTAGCCATACTACCAAAACATTGTAATATTGTAATGGTTAGGATTTCATCTTTATTGGCCTAAAGTGCCTGGTGACTATGTTGCCCAGTGTGACACACGTAAACAGACTAAAGCATGAAAGATTATATTAAGTCTGAAGGACCCTGTCAAACTTTGTATTTGATCTCAAGGATCCGTATCTGTGTTGAAAATCCCGGAATGAAGCCGCGTTGGTAATTTTAGACCACCTTTAAAAATTAAACTAACCAAACCACTACGAGAGATGACTGCAAAACCGATTTGTACCTACATCGAACAAGAAGTTATCCGAATTTTCGAAGTGCCAGAAAATATAATTTCTGTTAATGGATCATAGTTTAAATCCAAAATATAGAGGAGTACTATAATATGAAATTCTGTACTTATCTACGTACTCCTCTCAATCCAATGCTTCTGAACATGTTAATCATTCACTAGTTATTGGTAAACCAATATCTGTGGGATGATGCCCAAAGTTGTGCTAATGGTAAGCTGAGGTCATCATTCATCACATATCACAAGCACGAACAAAATCACTGGCACAAATTAATGGTTAAAGGGCTCGAAAAAAATGCGAAGCTATATAACTCTGAACCATAATCGCCAAATTAGCTCTTTGTCAAATAGTTTCAGACGTAACTTTCAACTGACCGAGCAAAGTAAAGATTTTAACGCGAAACTAGCTGATAAATTCGCGAAAGTGCGAATCGTAAAAACTGGGGATTTCTTGTGCGAACTCGAGATTTGACAGGTAAAAATCGGGGCGTTTATTATTCTAAAGATACCAAAACCTAAATGTCTTTTAACTAAACTAAAATATTTTAACAATGAAAGTAGTTATATTATATACCAATACAAGGTGTCGTCGGAAAGACAATTTTTCTTATAAATTTGGTTTGTATACCTTTTATGTACAATTTATAACATCCTGCTTATAATCAACCTGTTTCTTAGAATAGTGTTTATTAAATTTTTTTTAGAAAATTTTTTATTATATTTTTATTTAATATTTTCTTTGTTTTCGTGCAAATTTTCTGATAAATACATCCGCGACTACTCTTCTAGCTACTTCGGTACTATAAATAGCAACTCCATTAGAATGGCCAGCTTTGACAGAACAAATCAACATTTTATTACTCCACTAACTTCTAATTATGATTTTGACAGGTTACTAACCTAAATAAAATTTTAGTTATTATTTTGACAATAATCAAATTTTCTACGTCTTCTTTTGACAAATAAAATCATTTCGTAAGAATTTCTCACTAATTATACCTTTAAATATTTTAGAAATACATTTATTGCATATTGTGATTACTAAGTTTTCTGATAAAAAGCTTATGAAAGCATTAATGGTTTTAATTTTTAAAAACCATCAAATTATATAAACTTTTAAATTTATACTATTACATATTAACATTTCTTTCGAATAACTTTGAGTTTAGTTATATAAAACATTAAAAAATAAGTAAACAAAGAGAATAAATTAAAAAATTATTTAAAATTGAAATAAATAATCAAGGGTACTACATCATTCAACAGTAAATGCACTACAGAAAAAAATTCTGAAAAGAAGTAATTGCTGCATGTGTGTAAAATTTTATTGAATTGGATAAAAAGTTCCAAATATGCAATAGATGAATTAGTAAGAATTTTAGATATTTGTCAAATTGATAAAATAATTAGAAAATGCTGTAAAGATAATCTCGTTAGCTATGTCTTACAGTCTAAAAAAAGCTTTTATGGTTTTAAAATGACTTATGAACTTCCCATTAAATTTGAACCAAATTGGTGTAGGGTATTTCTAGGTGTTGCATCTAGATTAACTTACTATGTAGCAAATTTAATTGCATATTAAATATTTTTTTTCATTTAGTTTTTTGTAAATATATAAGTGTTAAATAGGAAAAGGGTATATTAACTTTGGTATGGTGCTTGCAACCACCTAAAGAAAGCAAGCTAGATATTGAAAAGCATATATATTTGTAACCAACGTGTCTGAGTCGATATAGCAATGTCCAGCCGTCCGTCTGTCTGCCCGTCCGTAGACACGATAATTCAAAAGCTAATGGAGATATCTTGATGAAATTTTAACTGCAGGTTACTAATACTTAAAGCACGGTGGGGATTATATATGGGCGAAATCGGCCAATCGTTGCGGATTCTGGACTTATTATAGTTCTAAAGACTAAAGAACAAATATAAAAAATTGAGATAACTCAACAACTAATAACGCAACGCTACCTTAATGAAATGTGCGCTGTAGGTTAGTAATCATGAAACTATGGTGGGGTTTGCGTGCGGTTGACTGCGAACATTTATTGCAAATTGCTGGCAAAATAGCTGTTATAGCTCTTTTAATTTATATGATGTGTTTGTCCTATTTTAGCGACTCATCTATGATAACTCCTAAATGTTAAATATGTGTAATTTTTTCGATCGTTTTGTTATTCATTTTGATATTGATATGTTTTGTATGTTTTGTTTGGTATTTTAAACATAGTGTATTTTGTTTTATTGGTGTTCATACTTAGTCCATTTCTCTCTAACCATATTTGGTACTTTTTTAGATGCTCATTGATAATTTGTTCGAGTTCATTTAATGATTTCGCTGATGCTGCAAAATTTGTGTCGTCTGCATATATGTTGTATGACGATTTAAAAAATATTTCATTTATATTCTGATTATATAAAAGATATAATAACGGTCCAAGCAGAGAGCCTTGGGGCACACCAATGTCCAATTTAATTTATTTGCTGAGTATGTTCATTACACGAACCTGGTGTGTTCTATTACTCAGATAGCTACTTATTAGGTTATTTGCATGTCCTCTTATCGCTAAATCTTCAATAAAGTTTTGAAGTTTCGCATGATTGACCATATCAAAGAATTTGGACAAGTCTATAAATATGGCTGATACATAACGTCCTTTATCTATTTCTTCGTAAATTCAATCTGTTGTAGCTATAGTAGCGGATTCTGTGCTGCTTTTTTCGAGAAAAGCATATTGATTTGTATCAAAGCCAATGGTGTTTGATATGAAATTTTTAATTCTTTGATTTATTGCTTCTTCAAAAATTTTGCTTTCTGAGTTCAATATAGATATTGGTCTGTAGTTATTGCAAATATTTATACCCGTGCATACATATATGAACATCGGGTATATTAAAATTACTCCTTTACCTTTAGCCCATTCCTTAAATTTTTGTTTTATCGTTATCACATATCCAGAAACATTTACTTCGTAAGGAACATAATGCATCATAATCTTCTTTCGTATAATTAATTTGCCGCTATAATGCACATAGACCTTCACATTTAATTCCGGATGTATCAACGTTTATCTTACATTTTTTTGTAAGATGAAAGTTGTATTTTTCTTCTACATCTACCATTTCTATTTTTATTTTTTTATTTATATTTATTATCCAAAATATAACTTTTTCTTTTGCAAATTGCTCTTATTTTGTGCATGATGGTCTTTCTTTGTTTTCTTCTATATTGACTATTTAGACGGCAACACTTTTGTTGCGATAATGACAAGATATGCACTGTTCTGTATATAAAAAAAAAATAAGTTAATTTTTTCTCTTGTTTGTACTATTCTTGTATTGTACTATTTTTTTTATTTTGCTCTTGTATGCACATCCTTTAAATTTTTTTTCTTGTATTGCTGTACTTTTGTTTTGTATTTCTGCTACACTTTATATAATTAAATAATATATATATTAATATTTTTTTTTGTTTTCAAATCCAAATTTACATATATTTTTTTGACAACGAAATTGTTGTATTTTATTTGCTTCGTTTCCAATTTTAGTTACTTCCAAAAAAGAAACCTTTCGAATGTTGAAAATGTAATTCCTTTCTATTATATGCTTCTTATTTATTTTTATTACATTATTTTATTTTGCACTAAATTTTTTCCCAGACTCTTCTTCACTACTACTACTTACACTAGTATTTTACATCAGATGTTAATTTCTTTCACTTTCAAATTAATTTTGAAAGAATATCTGGTTTGGCTTTTATATCTCTTTTCTATTCTTAAAACTTTTCTATTCTAATAATTAATTTTCTTTGAAAATTGCCAATTTTTGTAACATACGCAGGTTGCAACCGAATTTTCATGCCGTAGAATGCCATTTAAATTCTGCAAAGCCAGCAAAACTGGGGAGCAAGTTGAACTGTTTTCATCAATGTTCCAGCTTTCCAGCCCTTGTGGGCTCCGTCCATTATTTGGTGAAATTAAGCTACCAAATTAGTACAGCGATCAATAGATGATTCAAAATGACTCTTCCCAAAAAACTAGTATGCAATTATAATCGTGCCAATTGGGCAGGTTAAAACTCCTTTTTTTAAGCTTTCGATTGGTCTATGTGTTTTCGCAACAAGAATGTTAACTTTGCTGCAAGTGAGATCAGTGAAACCATCTTGCCTGGAATGAGGTTGTTCAAAACTCACTCCATGAGAAGTATTCAATGTAAACCGAAGGCATACCATTTGCAGTAAAGCCATTCGTAATAAAGAGTATACTTTCAAAAGTTACCAACACAATCGGTCGTAGTCTCACAAGACCAACTATAAAACGGCCAAAAATAGATGCAAAAGTTCTTATTCAACTAAAGAATGAAACGTAGGTTGCTCCACATGCCTTTTTGGAGGTTTACAAAGCAGTTAAAGGAGGATGTAAGCAACTCCACTTTTCCAGCACTTGTTGATAAAAATAACAGAATTGTGTCAGATTCTAAAAAAAAAACAAACTTTTTTGGTGAACAATTTGCTACAATTCAACACTGCCCCAGACAACACAAAATCCACCTCGTACTCCACGCGTTCGCTGTTCCTTTGGTAGAATTTACTTAAGGACCGAACTGTGTTTGAAAATTAAAAAAACTGTGTTCAAAATTAAAATATTGAAGAATCTTGACGCAAACAAATTGGCCGTTCCGGATGGACTCACTTTAATGGTTCTTAAAAAGCCTTATTTCACTATTTCAAAACCTTTGCGCAATTTTTTATACCCTACACCTATAGAATAGGTAAAGGGGTATATTAACTTTGGTATGGTGTTTGTAACCACCTAAAGGAAGCGAGCTAGATATGGAAAAGTATATATATTTGTGATCAGCGTGACCGCCTGAGTCTATATAGCCATGTCCGTCCGTCCGTCCGTCCGTAGGCACGATAACTCAAAAAATAATGGAGCTATCTTGATGAAATTTTAACTGTAGATTACTAGGACTGAAAGTACGGCAAGATTGCATATGGGCGAAATCGGCCCATGGGTTCGGATTCTGGACCTTTTAATCGATCGACGGGCTAACGAACATATATAAAAAATCACGATAACTCAACAACTAATGACGCTATCTTCATCAAATTTGTGCTGTAGGTTATTGGTAATGAAACTACTTCAGGGATTGCGTAAGGTCGGGATTGGACCATGGGTTCGGAACCTAGAACTTTTTGATCGAATTTAGGCCAAACGAGCATAATTCCGAAATCAATGAAGATAGAACCTCCAAATTTGGTATTAGGGTGTCTCTTCCTATTTCCTAAGTGTCTTGGGAATTTGGGTCCCATTGGAGTACTGGGTCGGGGACCAGCCACACATTTCCGAAGACCTTAAAGCATATCTTTAAAATTAATAAAGATAACAACTTGAAAAAATGTAGAAGCTTCCAATTTGCCACAAGGGTGTTCTTTACTATCTCTTGCGTGTTCCCTTAATTTGGGATCAATTGGAGAGGTGGTTCAGTACCCCTCTCAGACCTCCCAAGTTGTAAAAGCTTATAATCGAAATTACTAAAAATAGTTACTTAAAGTTAAGATAGACCGTTCAAATTGTGTACAAGGGTTAACTAGTACTATAAGTAAAGCGCGGGCTGTATAAGGGCGAAATTAGCCCATGGGTTCGGATTCTGGATCTTTTAGTCGGTGTCAGGGATAACGAACATATATTAAAAATCACGATAACTCAACAACTAATGAGGCTATCTTCATGAAATTTGTGCTGTAGGTTATTGGTAATGAAACTACGGCGGTGATTACGTACGGTGAGGATTGGACAATGGGTTCGGAACTGAGAACTTATTGATCGAATTTAGGCCAAACTATCGTAATTCCGAAACCAATGAAGATATAACCTCCAAATTTGGTATCAGGGTGTCCCTTTCTATTGCGTAAGTGTCTTTGAAATTTGGGCCCCATTGGACTAGTGGGTCGGGGACCAGCCACTCAGTTCCGAGGACCTTAAAGCATATTTTCGAAATTAATAAAAATAGTAACTTGAAACAAATGTAGAAGCTTCAAATTTGGCCCAGGGTGTTCTTTACTATTTCTTCCATGCCCCCCTAATTTGGGATCATTTGGACTGGTGGTTCAGGACCTCTCTTAGACCCCCCAAATGTGTAAAAGCTTATCATCGAAATTAATAAAACTAGTAACTTAAAATTAAGATAGAACGTTCCAATTGTATACAAGGGTTAACTAGTATTGAAAGTATGACGGGACTGCATATGGGCGAAATCGCACCATAGTTTCGGGTTCTGGAACCCTTGAAAAGTTCAAGGACTAAAAAACTAGTAATGAAAGTACCATGGGAATTGATTCTGGTCGAGTTTAATTTCAAAGCCAAAGAATATATTTCCTACGTCCTATGTGTCTCCGAAATCTAGACTTAATTGTAGTGGTTCAGCTATGTTCAAAGGTACTTGCTGCATTTATGTAAAATTTATTTTTATATTTAAATGAATTATATGAAAATGTGTAAATTTGTAATTGTATTTTAGAAATACATTTATTGCATATTTTGCGTTTATAAGCTTTTCTATTAGGTATATAAACTAACCATTTAAAATAATTGCAATTTTGAAAAATTTGGATTATTAAATATATTATGCTTTGATTATCTTTTTATCACAAAATTTAATAATTAGAATTTTTTCATTTTGTAATTGAATTGGAATAAATATATTTTCATTTATTTCAAGTTTGTTTTTTTTTTAATATTTTTAATTAGATAAATTTGTAAGAATTTGTAATATTTTTTAATAGATAGTGTAATTAGAAAATGTTTTTAGTATTATAAAGTTAATTTGGTTAGCTATGTCTTACGATCGAATTAATAACAGCTTTTATGGTGTTAAAATGACTTATGGATATGTCCTTAAATTTGAACCAAATAGGTGTAGGGTATTTCTAAGTCGGTTGCACCGACTGACTGTTTCTTTACTTGTTTTTCCTTTCCTTTCCTTTACTTTGGGAAGGTTGCGAATATATTTTTTCCAGTTCCAAAAAAAGGCAACAAAAGCGATCCCTCTAACTGCAGCCTTATTGCTATAACCTGGATCCTTTCCAAAGTAATGGAAAATATGCGAATATAAAGCTTCTGAAATACCTTGATCGCAAAGGTTTGTTTCATGATCGACAATACGGGTTCAGAGCCCGTTGTTCAACCGGTGATCTCACGACTTACCTTTGCGAGAAGCTAAATATTAGTCTTCACCACTCTGATGAATCTGATGCTGTAGCCTTGGATATATCTAAAGGTTTTGACCGTGTTTCTGTAGTGTTCACTTAAAATGGACTGGAAATTTTTTCTCAAACCGCACGATTCGATTACTTGTAAATGGTCATACATCCAACTAAATTGAAATAAATACTGGTGTCTCCCAAGGACCTGTTCTGTTTCCAACTCTGTTCTTTAAATTTATCAATGACTTCCTTTCAATTACCTCCAATCGAATTCATAGTTTCGCAGATGACAGTGTGCTTGTGGTTTCCTATGAATTTCATAGCCGCTGTAACATTAATCAACAGATTAACACAAGATCAACAAAATTTCTGACTAGTAAGCTAAACAATGGTTTAGCAAAAATCCATAAATGGGGTGAGTGTAACCGTGATGATTTTAACACAAAAAAGACTCAATGCTGTCTAATCCCGCGGAAAATTGCAATATTTACCCTCCAACCTGTCATTTCAGGGTATACCTTTGCAGCAACACAATAGACCTTGACATTCTGGGTATCGGGCTAAAGCAAAAATTTACCTGGTCAAACCACATTTTTGGTATAACTAAAGATGCAGCTAAATATTTTGGTTTCTTGTTTCGCTGTAAAACTTACTTTTCTGCACCTGATCTTCAGAAAATCTATAAAACTTACTTTAGATGGAGGTTTTTGCACATATTTGGACTGGAGTCCCCTAAACCGCGTTGGGATAGCTCGATAAAGTGCAAAATAGAGCTATCCGTCTTATAAATGATCACAGCTTTACCTCATCGCTCACTCCAATTAACTACCGGCGAACCGTTTGGTCACTAACTCTGTTTTATAGATACTTCGTAGGGACGAACACCTATTTCAACGAAATCAAACAAATAATGCCTCCCCTGAAAGTTTTTCAAAGTGAAACATCGAGTGCAACAGATGCTCATCCCTACACAATTATTAATATGGCGAAACACAGCTTTTGGAAATTCGTTTGTTGAGCGCAAATTTTGATTTTGTCTTTACCTTTAAATAAAAAAAAAACAATATTCTTTTTTTTTATTTTTATTCACCTTTAATTTTTTTATATTATTTAATTTAATTTTTATTTTTTTTTACAATTTTTTTCTTTTATCTTTTTAATTTTACAATTTATATTTTACTAGGATATTTACCCGACGTTGCCCGGGAGCGTGCATTTTGCAAAAGAGCAAGTTTCGGCCAATTTTTCGAAGTACTGCTTTGGTTAAAAAGAAAGAAACGGTTTGACCTGTTACGGTTTTATTGTTATTATTTAATAATTATGAAAATTTTCAAGTGAAATTTGATAAATTTGTTGAAAAATTGCTAGAATAATCCCTAAAAAACTCGTTTTAAAAAAATTGATTTATTACATGTAAGTAACATGTAGATACACCATTCTTGTGTTAACTTTTTTCAATAACATCAACTTAAAAAAAAACTCCATTGAGAGATCAAAAGGGTATACTAAATTTGCCATTATGTCGTAAATTACTTACTTGAATTGCCAGCTTTTGAATAAAATATAGTCGATGGTTTAGAAAAGGTTTAAAAATCTGCTTTTCAAATTATATTTTGTTTTGTAATTATCTGGAAGTTCTAATACGCTTTTCCTCGTTTGTTTATGATTGATTTATGAGAGAAATGTAGACTTCTTTCTTGGAAAAACTGTTTTAATATACTTTACGAAATTGAATTTTATTGATTTTTAGACTTTATTGAAAGAAAACAGCAATTTTACACTGAAATCTTTTTTTTTAAAACAACAATTGCAAAGTAGATAAAAAAAAGATTTACGAAAAAATGTAGAGAAGGAAAATGTTAAGTTATTTAAATTTAAAGATATTATTATTCGTATTCTATATTAATTTATTTTTATTATTATTAATATTATCTCATTTAGCTTTTGCACTATTAGTCATTTGCACAGTCTTATTAATTAAGTGAAAAATTAGTCTTATTAATTAAGTGAGTTTTTGGAATAAAGGTTAACTTGCGTTAATACCAAAAATTTGAAAATTTCATTGAATCTTTGTGCAAAACGCGTAAACAGTCAAAATCAAATTAACCTTGTGAGTATTTATAATTAAAATGCTGATACAAAATTTTCAATAAAACAGTTTAAATTGTTTAAGCAAATAAAATTTATAAAAAACTTCATGGCGTCATCGTGGAAACGGGTTAATCGAACTTAACTAAAACTTTTTGCCGCCTCTCTTTTGGAGTGCAAAATCAACTTGTAAAATTGGACACAAATCGGAAACACATTTTTTTTTGGGTCCCGCCAGGACGAAATGGGTTATTTCATTCCAACCAAATTTATACAACAAATTCCGGTTGCTAATAGGAACATTTGTGCACAATTTCAAGTCAAACGATCAAACCGTTTTGACTCGACATCAAAAACATTGAAAAATCTTCATTTTGCCCTCGTGCCCAAATGGATTAACCTAACTTAACAGAAGTTTGTGCCAGCCTCTCTTTTCGACTGCAAAATCACCCTGTAAAATTGGATACAAATCGGGAACACAAAACTTTTTGGAAGCTCGCCAGGCCGAAATGGGTTAATTTATTCCAACCAAATTTATACAACTAATTCCGGTTGCTAATAGGAACATTTGTGAAAAATTTCAAGTCAATCGGTCAAACCGTTTTGACTCGACATCAAAAAAATTGAAAAAGCTTCATTCCGCTCACGTGGCCAAATGAGTTAACCGAACTTAACAAAAATTTGTGTCAGCCTCTCTTTTCGACTGCAAAATCCCCCTGTAAAATTGGATACAAATCGGGTACACCAAATTTTTTCGAAGCCCGCCAGGCCGAAATGGATTAATTTATTCCAACCAAATTTATACAACTAATTTCGGTTGCTAAGAGGAACATTTGTGCAACATTTCAAGTCATTCGGTGAAACCGTTTTGACTTGACGTCCAAAAAACGAAAAATCTGATTTCAAGAATAGGATATTTTACTATCTTCGAAAATGGCTCGAAAATTGAAATTTTGCTATTTTTAAACACCTGTAACTTGAATACCTGTCCAATTTTTTTTTATTAATATACAATATTTGAAGGTCCGACATTATATTTTAACATAATATGTTAAAGGTTTTTTTTAAATTTAAAGGCGGCTCCTTAAATTGAAGAAAGTGTCTCTCAATTTTCTCAATTTTACCCATTTCTGCTTAGATAATAAAATTCTAAGTAAAATTCCAAATTTTAGTTTAATTCCTAGAAACTACAAAAATGGAGAGGGAGGGGGTCCTTGAGAAATTTGGCAACCTTCCCCATTGAAGGGCTATTAGAACTTTAAAATAAAAAATTTACTGTTTTTATAAGTAAGCAGTAACTTAGTCACCAACGTATATATTTCCTTAAACGTTAATATTGAAGCTTGAGCATTATATTCTGATAAAATACTTAGTATTAAACACTATATTATTTTGAAAATGAGCTTTTTTAATAACCCTTGGTTTTTATTATCACTTGTTTATATTTAATTTCAGTTTCTTTTGTTTTATTTTCAACTAAGTGAATTTGAGTAAGAGATTTATTTATTATGTTGTCTACAATTGGAATGTGGTCATCTAGGTTTTCGATGCCACTATGGATTGTAGCCATATCGCTTGTTCTAACAAAATTCGTTTTGACATTCTATATTGTTTATTCCGTGTTTATCATTATCTAACCTACTTAAAATATCTGCTACTATATTATCTTTGCCCTTGACATACCCAATGTCAAAGTAGAATTCATTGAGCTTAATTTTCTATTTTTGAAGATTGGAATTTGGTTCTTTTAAAGAATGTAGCCAAACCAAGTGTCTGTGGTCTGTTTTTATAGTGAATTTAGTATTAAAGTATATTTACGTCTAAAGAATTTTGTGGATCAGATTATAGTCAACAATTCCTTTTCTATCGTGCTATATCGGAGTTCATGGTCATTTAATGTTCGGCTAGCAAATGAGATTGGATGTCCATTTTGAGACAGGACAGCGTCAATCGCATATCGACTTGCGTCGATTGTTTGTATAAAATTTTTATTAAAATCGGGATATTTTAAGATTGGGTCCTTTGTTATTAATTCTTTGAGTTTATTAAATACTTCTTAATATTTTAAATCATCTATTTTAATTTTATTGTTCTTTTTTAAACTCTTGTGCAATTTTAGCATAATCTCTAATAAATTTACGGTAGTATCCCGTAATCCCAAGGAAACTTTTCTATCGTTTTACTTGTAGTTGGCAGTTTAAGTTTTTTTATAACCTCGACCTTTTTCGAATTAGGTTTAATTCCATGATCCTTTAATAAGTGTCAAAAGTATTCAGTATTTTTGGAAAAAAACAACATTTGTCGATTTGTAGTTTTAAGTTGTATTTACGTAATCTTGCAAAAATTCTATCTATATTTTCTTCGTGTTCTTGCATGAATGTGCTGAATATTAATATATCATCCAAGTAAACAACACAAAAAATATTAATTTTCCCTCTTAAGACATAATTCATCATTCTTTGAAATGTGGCAGGAGCTGACATATTCAAAATCTCCCTGGGCTGTCGAAAACGCGGTCTTTGGCTGGTCTTTCTCATCCACCAAGATTTGATGAAATCCCTAAGCCAAATCTAACGTCGTAAAATATTGAGCCCTACCTAATTTGTCAAAGAGTGAATAAATATTGGGAACTGGAAATTTATCATCTACAGTGATTTCGTTTAACGTCCTGTAGTCGACGACAATCCTCCACGTTTTATTCCCAAATTGGTCCTCTTTTTTTGGGACCACCCATATTGGTGAATTATATGGTGATTTATTATGTCTAATTATCCCTTGTTCTAAAATTTCATTTACTCGAGTTTTAACTTCAAGTTCGTGAATTTTTGGGATTCTATAAATCTTTGCATAGAGTGGTTTAGAATGATTTGTTATAATTTGATGTTTTACTTTTTTGACGTGGGTGAGGTTGTCACCTTCTTTGTAAAACTAATCTGTATTTTTGTGTATAATTTTCTTTAAACATTTTAGTTCTTCTTGACTCATATGATCAGTATTTATCCGATCTATGATTTTATTAGGATTTGAATTATTAACGGAATACAATCGATGAGTCTCTGAAAATAGGCATGAATTGCTAAACTTAGTAGTTTTTCCCTTGATTTCAATTGTGTCATTTTCGAGATCAATTTTTGCTCCAATGGGTTTTGACACATTTTGGTCTAAAATGGAAATCTCTATTTCTCAAATTTGATAATTTCCATACACTTTGGTATTTTATTGAGTCCGCTGCTACCTTCAGTTTCAGGTAACTTTCCTTGACTCAAAAGCTTTTCTTCAATTGTTCCTTCACATTCGGTCATGACATGTTCTCCAATCTTATTATTGCTATAGCGGCACCTCCTTGTATCTTTGTTAATAGTTTGTTTAAAATATACGTTTTAAAATTAGCGGCTTGTGATAGATTTAGTATAGTTTCCACCAGGCTGATATAAAGCGCCAGTTGGAAGGTACCGTCTCTTGTAAAAATAGGTACGGATCGTACTTCATGTATTAGATCTCTTAATTCCATAACTATTTTGTATTTTTTTATTTGTTTCTTTTATTAATAAGGTATTTGTATTGATTCTTAAAATTTAAATTCTTAATTCTTAAAAAAGGTAAATTCTTAAAAAAGAAGCAAGTGTCTATAAATATTTTTTTTCCTTGATAACTTATTTAAATTTTGGAAAGAATTTACGTAAAATTTAAATGTTAATGTTTTTACACAATGTTGGCTTTTAATTTTATTTTATTACACTAGTTGGGCAATCCTACCGACTGCGCCAATTTTGCTTTTACCTTTTTAAATAAAAAAAAAACAATATTCTTTTTCTTTTTAATCCCCTTTCCTTTTTTTTATATTATTAATTTATTTTAATTTTTATTTTACTTTACAATTTTTTTCTTTTATTTTTTTTAATTTACAATTTATATTTTATATCAGCTATACAATTTATATATTTTATTTGAGATTTTTAGATTATAATGAATTTACTTATTAATTTTAATTTTAAATTTTATTAAAATTTTATTTATATTTTTTTATTTATATTTTGTTCCTTTTAGCTTTAATTTTGCTTTTGTACAACTTTATTCTTACGAGAACTACATCTAACTGCCACGAACAAAATAAAAAGAAACATCACATGAATTGGTTAATTGCAAGATTATCATTTTTATATTTCAACATTGTAAATTAGTTTATTAACTACATAACTGTACTTCGATGTTTGTTAATGTATTCAAAATTTATATTTAATAAAAAGGTTTATTTTCAATACAAAGAGGATAAAAAATGTTTTTATTTTATTTATTTTGATAAAAAAAATATTTTAGGTTTGTAGTTTAATATTAAGTAGTTTTATTGGTATTGAGTTTGATGGTAATGCCAATGTCTTACTAGGTGAATACGTGACACGCGCATCGCGATTATGGAATCAGTTACCATGTAATTTTTATATATATTATACGATCCAATAAAGATTAAGAAGAACATTAACATCCTGAATCCTAATCCTAACCCAAATTTCCTTCGCAATCCCGATTCTAAAAATAAAACAATACATATTTATTTAAGGTACTTACCAAGTTTGGTTTTAAAAAAGGGGTGGTTTTAGTTGGTTAAAGTCCATTACAACCTGCCAAAAAAAAAAGGAAAAATAAAGCATTTATTTTACAATGACTTATGGACTTCTCATTAAATTTGAACCAAATAGTTGTAGGGTATTTCTAAGTTGGTTGCACCGACTGACTGTTTCTAATATAAAAAATATTTATTAATTCTTGTTTTGTTAGTTCATATTAAAAGCTGAGTGTAACAATGTAATGCAACTTTGTTATACTTTTTTAGGAATTTCGTATAAATTATAATAATTTCAAAGTTGAATTTGATTTAAAACATTACTTTTATTCAATGTTAAATTTTCTACATATAGTGCAACTTTTAAGTAAGATTTAATCTGTTTTAACTTTTTTTTTTTTATTTATTTATTTAATTTCATTTAAATTTTAATTCAATTAACATAAACAATTTACTAAGTTATAAATTAATAACAGTTAAAATTTAATATGCAAACTATCAATCATCAGAAAATTATAATTAAGTATATTTTAATTTGTTTTTATTTTTACTTCTAGTCGTTTTTAGTATTTTTACTTCTAGTCGTAATTTACGAAAAGTAACCAATGGTGACCAGGATTTATACAAAAGAATAGATAATTTGATGAGGGACAGTTTCATAAAATTGTAAAATTCCTCTTCCTTAGTACAATAAGAGGTCAACCGGTACTGCTCGCAGAAGTTGCCACTGCTTAACCAATGAAAAAATAACGTTCTATGTGTCAGAACATGTTGCCAAGCATGTTAAAACTGAGGAAGAGCTGGCAGATTTCAACGGTGTAAGTCATTTTTCCAATTTTTTGGGACGGGATAAAGATTGTTTAAATATTGCTATTTTTGACCTAATACCGGAAAAATAATGAAAAAACTTCAAATTAAAATTATAAAATTTTTTTTTTTTTTTATTATATTTTTCACAGATTTTTTAAAGCCTTAGTGATATTTTTAAGTTTGTCGATTCCTAGTTTTATCCTTCTCTTCTTTCTCTGGCATTGTTTCAAAACAATGCAGATCTACCGTCGAGAGTGTTTTAGCAGCCATAGTTTGCACTAATCGAAGCTTTTTCAGATCTATTGGCTGAAGGAGAATAAATTCGAATTCAGCCAGAACTCTGGTGCCTGACAAATTAAGCCAGAATTCTGGCGCTTGCCGAATTCAACCGGACTCTGACGATTTCGGCCGGGTTTTGGCGGATTCGGCTGAACTCTGGCGGCGCACTCAATGGAATCTGCAGATATAAATAAAGGTTGCTGGTTTAATTTCTTTTGTAGTTAAGAATAAAATGAACAGCAGAAATATAGTAGTTGATCTACAATTTGTTGTTGGAAACGATAAACAATATTTCTTGAAAGAATTAGCTTTGGTAGCTTAACCCTCTAACCCGCACGCATGCCTCAGGGTACGCATCATAAAATTCCAATTCTTCCCCACAAGATAAATTTTTTTTAATGAAACTGACTACCTTATGTTGACTAACATATCTGGCAACAATTTTCTCAAATGTTCAAACACATTTTGACGTTTCGTTTCGTTGCTATTCACAGTTTTGTTTTTAAAATCCTATTGTGAGCAAGTAAAATTTTATACGTGAAATTTTATTTTTCAAAACCAAATTATTCAAACTTCTAGTCGTCCGATCTGAGTGAAATATTTTTTTTTTGAAAAGGTATTGTAATGTACTTTATATTGATGTATTTAGTCAGTGTCAAATAAAAGAATTTGTGCGTGGAGAATTAAAAAACTGAACCGTGCCTTAGGGCACTGTTGCGTGTTTGCGTGTAAATTTATGGCCCCTTTTATGTCATTGTTTGTTAACCTTTGTTATATGATTTTCATTGTTTGTTACCCTTACAAATATTTCTTTCATAGAAATCGACAGAAATGGATCGTAGAAGGATCAAATTAAACGCTTTGACTGACGAACAATTGATTGAGTTTATGAATTCGGTGGAAACAGACGAAGAAGCAGATTTCAGTAGTGATGATGAAGATGGTGATCCAAATTATGAGCCGAATGAAATCAGCCCAGAAGATGACTATTGTATTTCACAATACATTGAAAATATTGAAAATAGTGATACGTTCATAGCTGAAGCATTGAACATGTCTTTGAATGTAAGTGCATTTGACGCACCTTCTGGATCATCTACATTGGTTACTAATTCGGAAACCGAAAATGTTATTGCAAATATTAAAGCGCAAAAAATTATAGATACTACAGAACCATCTTCTGCATTTGAGGCAGTCGCATCAACATCAGCGAAAAGAGCTCGCTCTCCGTTACCATCAATAGAAAATACTGGTCCAAGAATTATGGCTTCTGCTGGTGGTTTCACTGGTGCAGGTATGAATTGGAAAGGTATTATTGGTGCAAATATAATTGGTTTAAAAAATTTGTTGTTTTATAGGTATTGAATCAATACAGAAGGATTCACAAGAGTTCTCCAAAATTACATGGCGGCAACGATCAATGAAGCATGTAATGAAGTAGCTACATGTAAATGAAGTAGCTTTCCGAGGAGATACATCGTTGCCGTCAGAAATTAAGGAGTTACAGACACCAATGGATATTTTCTGCTATTTCTTCACAAACAATATAATAGAAATTATTGTAAGATGAAAGTGAACGAATCAGGAAGGGGCAACCTGGTTATGATTGCTTGTTTCGTATGCGAATTATAAGCAACGAACTCAACAAACGTTTTGATTCCGTGTCAAAAACCGCTCGTTTTTGTGTTAACGAGCAAATGTGCAGCACCAAAATGCGACATCATCTTCGACAATTCATGCGAAATAAGCCACAAAAATGGGGATTTAAATTATTCGTTTTATGTGATACTTTTGGATTTGCTTACCGCTTTGAAATTTACAACGGAGCAGGCGATAACATTGTTTTACCTGGTACTCCCGATCTTGGAGCAACTTCCAATGTTGTTGTGCGTTTGACACAAACGGTAACCAACTTTGTGCACCACATTGTCTATTTCGACAATTTTTATACATCGCTGCCATTGTTGGCTTATTTGCGTGCAAGAGGAATATACAGTTTAGGCACGGTGCGAGTTAACCGAATTCCAAATTGTAAGCTTCCTGCGTATAATGTAATCGCAAATGAACCAAGAGGTTTCTCTACTGAATTTGTGGGTTTTGCCTTTGGTATTGAAATCAGCAATGTCTTGTGGAAAGATAACAAGTGCGTGCATTTGGCTTCAACTTATGTTGGCATTGAGCCATTTGAAAGAGCAAATCCCAATTTGCAGATATCAAAAGCATCGCGTTACAATCCAAAAGAAAAGAAATATATAGAAGTCGATTGCCCACAAATTATACGCGAATACAATCACCATATGGGTGGTGTAGATTTGATGGATGGACTAATGGGTCGTTACCATGTTCGAGCGAAGACACGCGATGCAATGACTCGATTATTTTATCATTTTATCGATATGGCAACAACGAATGCCTACATTTTGTATCGACGCATAAACAATGAAACAGTAAACGATTCCAGTAATGTTTCAGCTGAACAAAAGTTGCTCCAATTACCGCAATTTCGAGAAAAAATTGCTGCTGGTCTTGTGGCGTACACAAAGAAACGTGCCGCTGGTCGTCCAAGTAGTCAACAAAATACTTCACGGCCTGGTGCAAGAGCGAAACATCCAGTAGATAACGTTCGTTACGATAACATCGACCATTACCTAATATGGTTGGATAAAGAAGGTGGCAAACGATGGTGCAAATTATGTAAAAAGTCACAAACCCAGTGTGTTTGCTCAAAATGTAACCTTCATTACCATCATAAAAAATAAAACATTTTTTAAATTTTTTTTATATTTTTTCAATAAAAGCTCGTTATAAATAAAAATATATACCTGACTTTATTTGTTACATAAACCCGCAACAGTGCCCTGAGGCACTCTTCACCTTTTCTCACCTGGGCGTTGAACCAAAGGAGCAAATGACTTGGGGATGATTTTTTTGAGTTCATTAGGCCATAATTACCCTAGAAAAAAATTATCAGACTTTTTTTTTCACTTTTAGGGATTTGCGGGTTAGAGGGTTAAGAGTCACAGATACCGACACTGTTTATGATTAAAGCACCGTATTTGTTCGGAGAGTTAAATAGTTGTTTTAAACACCAAAATGAATTCGATTAAACTTAAATAAATCGTGTTAACTGGGGTGTTGGGTTTATTGAATATTTAATAAACAATTAAAAATATAATTAAGCAATTAAAAATATCTTAACGTAACATTTAAATTCATTCAATGTCGTTTACGTAAACCAGAAAAAGATATTTTGAAATAAATTTGTTTCGAATTCAGTAAAAATTATCAATTTAGATAATAAAATTCTACCTCTACAAAAATTAAGGAATTTCAACACCATTTGCCCTCAACATCACAATACGGTAAATTTACAAAGATGTGCTGTAAAAAATTGTATGAATTTATATATGTATTTAATAAAAGACAATAATTGATATTAAAAATTGTTTGTTTTATTTATTGTTGACAATAATATTTTTTCTGACAAAAACCCTATATTTCATAAAATAGCCTTGAATAGCTGCACTGAGCTATATGTAAATTCATAGGTATGTAGAAATCTTCTTGTTCAAGTTTGAGTTTGTTCTTTTCAATACATCTCTCAAAATATTTGCAAACATATTCTCGTATATTCAATTCAACTTCATTGTTGTATGACATCACTGCTTGAGAAATAAGAAATAAGAAAATCGCGGGTGTAATCATCTACTTGCAATGTAATTCTTTTAGTTTGCCCAGTATGATTAAATGTTAGCGAAAATCGTTTTGAATTTAATTTGGGTTGATTGATTGTAAGATTTTGCTAAAATTCATACCACGCCAAATAATTCATCTCACAAATTACCTTATAAAGACGTTGAGAAAATATTGATGTAACAAAGTTTTCAACGTTAAAACGTAAAATTTGTATTTTTGTTGTTTGTTTTGTAAAATGTGCCTATATAGCTTCACTCTGTCCGTCCGTCTGTCCGTGCGTCCGTCCGTTCGTATTTTTACAAAAACTTTTACACCGTTTGAAATAGCGTAAAGAAATTTTAACCATTGGTAGCTATTGCAAAAAAAATAATTGGGACTACAGCACCCCAAAGTTGGAAAAAGCCCTATATTTAAATTGTTATAACAAGAGTTCTGTTAGGTATACTTTCAATCTGAAAACGGCAAACGATAGCTGGTTTCATAAACTTTATAAATTTTTAAAAGGCAAATATTTAGGGTTGCCATACGGAACTAAAATTTAACATTACACAAAACTCAATTTTTGCAAAATTTTTGGCCACACATATCTTCTGAACGGTTCCAGCTAGGGTCTTGAAATTTTGGCAGAAGTTAGATACTCAGAAATTAGTAGGATTCTGTTAACAAAATTTTTTTGTCAAGCCCCCTATTTAGGGACTACAAGGGCTCGAAAATGGAAATTTTGCTATTTTTAAACACCTGTAAATTGAATACCTGTCCAAATTTTTTTTATTAATATACAAAATTTAAAGGTCCAACATTATATTTTAACATATGTTAAAGGTTTTTCTTAAATTTAAAAACTTACTTACTTAGGTGGCGCTACAGACCATGAAGGTCCTGGGCCTGACGTAGCGTTCCTCTCCACCTCGTTCGGTCCCGAGCAGATTCTCTCCAGTTGGAGATTTGGAGCCTTCTGATGTCTGTCGAAATCTCGTCTCTCCAACGAAGGTTTGGGCGACCTCTGCGACGTGTTCCCTCTGACCTGGCTTCGAGTATCTTTTTAGCTGGAGCATTGTTGTCCATTCGCTCAACGTGACCTAGCCATTGCAGCCTTTTGATCTTAATTTTTTGAACTAGGTCTACGTCACCGTACAGCTGATAGATCTCGGCATTGTATCTTCTTCTCCAGGTCCCATCGTCGCAGTAAGGACCGAACACTCGACGAAGAATCTTTCGCTCGAAAGTTCTAAGTGCTTGCTCACTTGCTCTGGGCAATGTCCAGCATTCTGCTCCATATAGTAGCACCGGAAGTATGAGCGTTTTGTACAGTAGCACTTTGCTACTGCTTGAGAAGAGCTTTGAACCCAGTTGTTTTGGTTTATTCTTCGTCGGATCTCCACATTGATATCATTTGGTTGTCAAGTATGGATTTCCTTTTGTGTGAAACCATATGTCCATATGAACTATTTGTAATGGTTTCCTAGGGGTTTCTGTAATTTTTAAAGGTAGATTTAAAGGACGTCTTTCATATTTCGCAATGTTGCAAATGTGACAATTATTTATAACATTTTGAATTTCATTTTTCAATTTAGGAAAATAATAGCTTTTCTTTAAATTTAGGTAAACATCATTGATTCCTCTATGATTTGTTTTTATGTGTTGGTCAAGAATAAGTTCTTTTATTTCGAGACGATATAAAATGTCAGTGAGTAAGAGTGAGCATTTGTTTAATTTTATTAGTTTATTTTTTGAAAAATATTTTAGGTATGTATTTTGAAAAGAACTGTAAAGTTTTATATCATCAATCATAATTCCTATTATTCCTTTACTAGAAATATGATTTTTAAAAACTTCGATAAAAAATTCCTCGTTAGGATTAGGATGTATGAAAATTTTTCTTGTTTTACGATGGATTTTAAATAATTTCAATTGTTCTTGTGAACCCTTTTTTATGATAATTTGTGTTTTGTAAAAGTTAATTGGTGACTCTGATATAGGGATGTATTCGGAATTATCTTCGTCAGCTGAATGCATTGTCGCATCAGTTGATCGTATTTCGTCAATTGTATTAATTGCATGTTTGATTTCGTGGGTGAAAGTTAAATCATCACCTTCATGAAAAAAGGCTTTGTTGAACTTTTTAAAAATTTTCAAAAGTTCACTTTTAATTGTTTGGTCTAAATGATCACATCTAATATTGTTTTCACCAACAAAAATTTCGTTTTGAAAGATATTTACCTCTTTCATTGGTAGCCGGATGTTATATTATTTTTCTTCTTTTTCATTAAAATAAAGAGGAATGATATTGCCGGTGTTTATTTTTAAACAATTGTTTTCATAGTCGATTATAGATTGTAACGGTTTAAGAATGTTGTTACCTATTAAACCGTCAAATCTATCATGGAAGTTTATTTCCAAAAATTCGAATTTTCCTTTAGCGTCAAATTCGAGAAAAGAATCAATTATGATTTTCGTATCACATATAAACTTATTGCGTAATGTTTTGATATTAATAGGTTCAATTTTGGATTTGTAAATTGGATTGCAAATTCCACTATTCATTATGCTCATAGTAGTACCTGAGTCTATAATAAATTTTAATGGTCTTCCTTTTGATTGTATCTTTATATAAGGAACTTCCTGTTTTGCTCCGAGGCTACTGAGTGAAAAATTTTCAATTTCGCGATTTAAATTTTCGTTGTAACCCTGAGTTTGTGTTTCAAGAGTATTAATTCTACGATTTATGGTAGTTGGATCAACCTCCATAGTTTCGCAGTTTCTTTGGTTATATCTATAATGGTTCTGATATTGTTGGGAAGATTGCGTATTAAAATTTTGTTGGGTTTTACGAGAATGGTTACGACTATTATATGTGGAATTATTATAATTAGAATTACGCTGTTGGAAATCTGACCTAAAATTGTTATTGTTACCGTGATTATTGTTTGTAAAATTATTATTACTTTTATTGTTATAATTATTATTCCTATAAGCTCCATTTTTATTTGTATTGAGATTTTTACTACGAATATCATTTTTATTTTGATATTTGGATGGATTGTATTCGGCGAAGTTACCTTCATACAAAATATCCATTGAATTTTCTAGGGATGTTGGATTCTACTAAATAAAATGGAACGTACTGGTTTTGGGAGTTTATCTTTGAAAATTCGCAACGCGGTTAAAATATTAGATTCAATTAATAATGGAGAATTAGCTTCCTTTTTAATTTTATTATTTAGTTTTCTAAGAATTGCTTTGATTTGGTTATATAGGTCGACGGGAGTAGAACAAAAGGTAACACTTTGTAATTCTTCAAATATTTCAAAAGCGGACTTTCTTTCGCCAAAATTATTTATTAAAATATTTTTAATTTCTGACCAAGTATTAACATGATTATTAATCTCAGTTATTTCCCTAGCTTTACCGATTAACTTAGCTTTAATTTTATTTAATAATATGGTTTGACTATCTGAATTATATCTTAAAACTAAAGGTATTATACATTCTACTAACTCTAAAAATTTAAATAATTCCTCACCTTTTCCACTAAATTCTGGGAGGTCACCGATGTACTTCAGCGGGTCCAACGTTAAACATAATTCTGCTGATGTTGTTGTAGTTGTAGACTGTTGATTATTGGATGCTGCTTGTTGTTGATTGTTTGATGCTGCTTGTTGCAACACGCTTGGAGAAATTAGTTTAGAGTTTACATTTGTACCTAGGTAGACAAACTCCTTAACTAACTCAAAGTTATATGTACCAACAGTGATGTTTGGACCTGCTCGATGTATTCTGGCCTCTTTATTTGTTGATAACATATACTTCGTTTTGTTCTCGTTCACTAGAAGACCCATTTTCTTTGCTTCTTCTTCAATACGGACGAAGGCTTCGATGACGGCTCGTTGTGATGTTGTTATTATGTCGACGTCGTCCGCGAAGCCTAATAGCTGAACAGATTTTCTGAAGATTGTTCCTTCGGTGTTGACACCAGAGCGGCGTATAATCTGTTCGAGCACTAAATTGAAGAAATCGCACGACAGTGCATCACCTTGACGGAAGCCGGTGCATGTACGAAAGAGTTCCGACATATTTCCTCCAATAGCAACTGCACATTTAGTGTTCTCCAATGTTACTTGGCAAAGTCGGAGAAGCTTGGATGGTATGCTATATTCCGACATTGCAATGTACAGTTCCCGGCGATAGATACTGTCGTAGGCTGCCTTAAAATCGATAAAAAGATGGTGTGTATCGATTTGAAATTCATAGGTCTTCTCCAGGATTTGCCTCAATGCGAAGATTTGGTCGATGGTAGACTTACCAGGACGGAAACCGCATTGGTAGTTGCCTATGATGTTATTGCAATGTGGTTTCAGTCGTTCGCATATTACGTTGGAAAGGATCTTGTACGCGACATTCAATAGAGATATTCCTCTATAGTTGGCACATGACATGACATCGCCCTTTTTGTGGATGGGGCATATGGTGCTAATGTTCCAGTCATTGGGCATGCATTCTTCCATCCAGACTCTGGTGATGATTTGGTGCATGCTCCTAACCAAATCTTCTCCTGCTACCTTAAATAACTCAGCTGGGATTCCTTCTGAACCAGCAGCTTTGCTATTTTTCAGTTTCTGAATGGCTTGATCAACTTCCATTAGGCTCGGTGGTAGTGTTTCGTCATCGTTGATCATTGTAACTGGTGCATTATTCTGGTGTTCTGTATGCCCATCATTTAACAACTGTTCGAAATGTTGTTTCCATGTCTTCAATATCTCTCGCGTATCGGTTATCAAATTTCCATGCTGTCTTTCAGCGCGTGTGTACGTTGTTTGTAGCCAGCTGCCAACTGCTTGGCTTGTTTGTAGAACTTACGTACTTCGCCTCTGTCTCTGCATGTTTCTATGTCCACAAGACGAGATTTTTCATAAACCCTTTTTTTTCGCCTAATGGTGTACTTTTCATCTCATCTTTTAGCTCTGTACTCCTCCTGCGCCGCTCTGGCTTTCCTCTGCAGGGTCTTGCGGTATGCTACATTTTTGAGTGCTGTTTTAATTGAGCATTCTTCATCATACCAAGGGTTTCCGGTTGGTGTTGGTTCGAAACCTATGGTATTTGAAGCCACCTCCTTGATAATGTTAGAACAATGTTGCCATTATTCATCGATGGATGGATTATTCAAAGGAGGTGCCGATTGGAGTCTAGAGCTAATTTGTTGGCTGTATTCTCTGGCTATATCAGGCGATTGTAGGCTTCTAATGTGGAATTTTTGTGATCGTGTGTTCTGCAGCTTCCTCACATTAGATATTCGTGCTCTGAATTGTGCTGCTATTAGATAATGATCAGAGTCGATGTTAGCCCCTCTGAAGGTTTGTACATCTAGCACGGATGTTGAGTGTCGTGCGTCAATCAATAGATGGTCAATCTGATTAGATGTACGACCATCAGGGGATAGCCAGGTTATTTTGTGGATGTTCTTATGTGGAAATTTGGTGGTACTTATAACCATGTTACGCGCAGCTGCAAAATTAACTAAGCGGTAACCATTGTCTGTGGTGGTGTTGTGGAGACTATGATTACCAATTGTTTTTCCATGTATTGCCTCTCTACCGACTTTAGCATTAAAATCTCCGATTACAATCTTGGCATCGTGTTCGGGGCAGGCTGCGTATGTTCGCTCAAGGGTATCGTAATATTCTTCCTTGTCTGCATCCTCTGCTTCGTCGGTAGGAGCATGCGCACATATTATGGAGATGTTGTAAAATCTGCCTTTGATGCGGATGGTTGCAAGTCGTTCATTGACAGGTGTAAAGTCAATGACCAACAACCTCAACCTTTTTCCCACTACAAAACCGCATCCTAATATGTGGTGCTTTTCATGGCAGCTGTAGTAAATGTCGCATTTTCGCTTTTTTAGTGTACCGGTTCCTTTCCAACGTATTTCCTGTATCGCAGTAATATCGGCTTTATACTGCGCGAGAACCTTTTCCAAATTGTTAGATGCTCCTGGGGTGTAGAGTGTTCTTACATTCCAGGAGCAAATTCTTAAATCTTTGTCCTTATAGTTGTTCCATGGTCGTTTTCCGTGTAATCTATTCGTTCTCATATCCGAGGCATTTTCGTCATTCATAACTATTTGGTTTTTATGGGTAAGGTAGTTAGCTTTACGCCAACCCCCAGACTGGAGGGCCGTTGGGTTTGAAGAGTTGATTCAGAATTTGCCATATAAAGCGTTGAAGTTCTCATAACTATGTTACGAGTTCAACTGCATTATATAACGTTTTCCTACCTCCTAAGACGCCAATGTATGTGGCCATTCAGGTTGCAACTATTCTTCCCTCCTCCTTTCTCAACCGGGCTTGGGACCGGCTACGGCGGAGTTTTTACCGGAAATTTAAAAACGGTTCCTTTAATTGAAGAAAGTGTCTCTCAGTTTTATACATTTTTGCTTAGATAGTATAATTCTAAGTAAAATTCAAAATTTTTGTAGAATTCACAATTTAATTCCTAGAACCTACAAAAATGGGCGGATGGTGGGTTGAGTTAGATGAAGTTAGATCCTTGAGGAATTTGGCAACTCTCCCCATTGACTGGCTATAAAAACTTTAAAATGAAAAAATTTTATAAGTAAGCAGTAACTATTTCCAAGTAAATATTTCCAAAGTTAAACTCAGTATGTAATACAATATAATTTTGAAAATGTGCTCTTTAAAAACCCTTGGTTTTTTTTCATCACTTGTTTTTTTAACTATATGAAAAATTTTATATTTATAGTGTTTGGTCACATTTGTTTTTAAATTATCCGAAACATTCTTTGTCTTTTTTTATCATTTATGAATGGGGATGACATTGTATTAAATAAATTAATAATATTTTTCATTCATAAATATACGCAACAAAATTGACCACAAACTGATGTTCGATCGCTTTGTAAACCTTTATTGTTGAAAACAAAACATTTTGATTAATTTTGTAGAAATTTTACAATTTCACTGTGGAATGGTGGATTTCCAAATGAATCAAAATATTCTGCGCACTCTTGAACTGGCACAAAAATTGCTAACCAGTGTGTTCCTTTTTCAGCAGAAATGTCGGTGTTTATTACTAAAATAGCAGGTTTGGAAAAATTTTTTGGTATTTGGTCGAGGCCAAAAACATCGTTAAATAGTTGACGTGTTGCAGTATTAAATTTCAGCGTTTCGTTATCTGAATTGTATGCATTATTTGTTATTTGTAAACGAGAAATATCAATTAGACGGGTATTTCATCTTATATATTTTGTCAGAAACTCAGCTTTAAGTTTTCCATTTGTTGAGACTATACCGAATTTTCAAGTAACTTTGTTAAACTGTTTGTTGTTTTTACGCTATGGCCAAAAGAGTAATTCTCAATGTCCGCTCTTTTTAAATCTCTGGTCGTAAATTTATACTTTAATTTCTTTTTCAATATTTTTACATTTTTCTTTTATTCCACAGGAAGCTTTTTTACAAATATATTCGTAAATGTTTTCGTCCGTTAAATGTTATCGTTCTGTAATAAATCTACTAGAGCACAGGCCATTTTCAAATGAATAGAGATGGTACATTAAACTTTCTTTTATATATTTAAAAAGATGTTACTATTTTTATTAATGTCGATACTGGCATCAAGTTCAAAACTTTTACCATTAAAATTTTCATTATTAACCATACAAAATACAAAAGTTTTTAGTATTTTTCCTAATAATATATTATCCAATGATATCATGGATGTGTTAGCTGGAATTGTAAATACTTTCATTTCACTTCTGGTATAAAAATATTTTGCGTTAGCCTTTTCAAAAACAGTATTATGTGCTATTAATATGCTAGGATGTTAAATGCTAATTGTTAAATGTTTTATATATAATAAAGCTTGAGAATTTTTAAGTTACTTTCATCGTTATCGTTAAAGAAAATAAAACAATCTTGTTTTTCTAATACCAAAGCAATTCGAATGTCAACGTTATTAAGAAACAATTTTAAATGTTGCATAGAAGTCAACTTCTTTCTTTCTTTGTTAACTTCTTCCAAAACATAAAAGTTGCATTATTTATATTTTGTCCGTTCGGGTGTTGATTAAGTTCTTAGTTTTGTACTTCTTAGTAAAAGTTTTCGTTTTTTTGTTTAAGGAAACTGTGAACAAGGTCTCAAACCTTCTACAAAGTCTCTCTCATTCAGCTCTCATTACGTAGTCAACTAAGGAGTGTCCACAATGAAATGTACATGTTTCCAAATTCCAAAATTCCACATTCAAATAATTTTGTTAAAAGTATCTTTCTGTCTTTGCGAAAACGCCTTTGCTAAATCGAAAAATACCATCGATATTTTTTTGCCTTTACTGATTTCAGTTTGAGTTTTAGATATAACATCATAAAAGCATATATTAGTTTGATCTAAGACATGGCTAACCAAATTTACTTTATAATACTAAAAACATTTTCTAATTATTTTGTCAATTCAAAAATATTATCAATTCTTACTAATTTATCTATTTAAAAATATTAAACAACAAATAAAGTTGAAATAAATGGATTCGTAAAATGCTATTACAAAATTACATATTTAAAACTTTTATCCAATTCAATAAAATTTTACACACATGCAGCAGTTACTCCTTTTCAGGATTTTTAGCTGTAGTGCATTTACTGTTGAATGATTTAGTACCCTTGGTTAATTATTTCAATTTCCAATCATTTTGAAATTAATTCTCTTAATTTACTTATTTATTAATGTTCTATATAATTAAACCCAAAGTTATTCGAAAGAAATATTAATTTGCAATAATATAAATATAAAAGTTTATATAACTTCATGGTTTTTAATGTTTGTTAAAACCGTTAATGCTCTCATTAGCTTTTTATCACAAAATTTAAAAATCAAAATATGCAATAAATGTTTTTCTAAAATACAATGATAAATTAAGAATTGTTTATATAATTAATTTTAATACAAATATAAATTTTACAACTTAAGTATCGTACACAATTTCTTAATTATATATTACCTATGGTAATAATTCAATAAAATATAGATATGATATAATAAAAAATAAAAACAAAAAAAATTTCGTCGTTTATTTAAAAAATATTTAGTTATTAATTTATAAAATATAATACATAATATGTTTAATAGTAAAACTCTTAGTCTTTTAAAAATATAAAAGTGTTAAATAACAACGGAAATAGTGCATCAAATTTGATTTTTTTATCTTTACTAATTTCGAACATATTCTGCTTTAAGGTCTTGGGAGTAGTGGGGCTGGTACACAAACCGCTATTCCAATTCATCCAAAATTTCACGCACACAAAACAAATAAGAAAAACAATACATGTGCCTCGAATATAATGTTCTATCTTCTTTGGTTTCGAAATTATACTAGTTTGACTTCAATTCGATCAAAAACTTCTAAAATCTGAGCCCGACAAGAACCAATTCCTTGGTACTTTCATTACTAGTAACCTAGAATAAAAATTTCTTCAAAATAGTGTAATTAGTTTCTGAGTTTTGGTGTTTTTCAGATATACGTTTGTTAGCTTTTGAACTTTTCGCTTATATGCAGTCCCAGTCATACTTTCAATACTAGATAACCCTTGTACACAATTGGAACATTCTCTGTTAATTTTAAGTTACTATTTTTATTAATTTCGATGATAAGCCTTTCAAGCTTGAACCACTACTACAACTGATCATATTAAGGGAACACGTAGGAAATAGTAAAGAACAGCCTTGGGCCAAATTTGAAGCTCTTCATTTTTTTGAATTATGCTCGTTTGGCCTAAATTCGATGAAAAAGTTCCAGGATCCGAACCCATGGTCGGACTTCGCCTATAAGCAGTCCGTGTCGTTCTTTCTATACTAGTTAACTCTTGTACACAATTGGAATGTTCAATCTTAATTTTAAGCTATTTTTTTTGATAATTTCAATGATATGCTTTAAGGTTTAAGGCGTTAAGGGAACTGTGTGGATGGTCCCCGACCCATTACTCCAATTGGTCCTAAATTTCCAGGACTCTAAGGACATAGCAAGAGGCAC
The DNA here is from genome assembly GCA_963082915.1 of Dolichopus griseipennis. NCBI lineage: Eukaryota > Metazoa > Arthropoda > Insecta > Diptera > Dolichopodidae > Dolichopus > Dolichopus griseipennis. Next base: position 73,437,608 of record OY720442.1, on the reverse strand, counting down.
ACTGATACCAAATTTGAAGGTTTTATCTTTATTGGTTTCGGAATTATGCATGTTTGGCCTAAATTCGATCAAAAACTTCTAGGATCCGAACCCAAGGTCCGAACTCGTTCTTACGCTGTCCCCGCCATAGTCTTATTACTATTAACCTACATCACAAAATTCATGATTGCAACGCCATTAGTGGTTCAGTTATCCTTATTTATTTATGTGTTCCTTAGCCCTTAGAACAGTTAAAAGGTTCAGAATCCGAACCTATAGGCCGATTCCACCCATATGCAATCCCCGCCGTACTTTCACTACAAATAACCTGCAGTTAATTTCATCAAGATAGCTCCTTTAGTTTTGAGTTGTCGTGCCTACGGACGAACGGACGGACGGGCATGGCTATATTTACTCAGGAGGTCATGCTGATCACAAATATAATATGTACTTTTCCATATCTATCTCGCTTCCTTTTGGTGGTTACAAACACTATACCAAAGTTAATATACCATTTTTCTAATTCATAGGTGTAGGGTAAGAAAATATATAATGTCGTATTGGTATTTGACGATTTAACAAACCCATATTGATTGCTACATATTAGTCCATTATTTATAAGATATTTAGTCAGTTGATTGCAAACATATGTTTCAATTAGTTTACTTACCATAATATATATTGCAATAGGTTTGTAACTTATTACCTGATTTATACTTCCAGATTTTTATAAATTGGAATAATTTTGCTCCGTTTTAATTAATCTGGTACACTGGCATTTTTCAATGATGAATTGAATGTGAATAATAAATAAATAAATAAAAATTTATAAGTATAGTTCTTGGTGTAGCTAGTTCATTGTTTAAATGTTGAATGATTGTAGATGAAATTCCATCCGCACCAACCGTATTCTTCAATCCACTTATTAGTTTAATTGTAACATTTCTATTGATATCCTTAAATTTGAATGTATGATCTGTTCTTATTTTAGGTATGTAGATTGAGTCAACTCGTTCTTACATATTATTTCCAATTGTAACAAAAACTGTATTAATTTGGCTGATACGGTTATATTTGGCAGCTAAGATTATTATCTCAGAATAATTCATGTATACTATTAGTATGTGTTCCATCAGATATTATATTTTCGAGGTTTTCTTAGGATTGTCGTTACTATTTCTAAATTTGATTGAATCATATATACTGTTGTTTTTTCCTCTTTACCGACGTTAGTTTATTGAGCCAAATATAGTACATAGATCTATAGAATTCATTGCCGAAAATCTTTAAATGTTTTTTATGCCAATAATTTTATATATTAATTAAATTTATACACTCCTTGTCAATCCTCGGTTTGCTTTTTACGAGTTTTTAAATTTTTTTCCAACTGTTGCTAATTTAATGTATTTATGTAAAGCATCTACTACATTTTTACAGATATCACTGGTAGCACTGTTTGATATGTCAAAGTAGTGATTTGACATTTTTTCTTTTAATAATTTGAAGTTTGTTATTGTTTTCTTATATTGTTAATTATTCATGTTTTCTTTTTAATTATTTATTATGTAATCTGATTCGATTAAAATTGCTTTGTGATCTGCAATGTTTAAATCAAAATAAGTTATAATAAGCTTATTATAAATTTTATTATTCACAATATGATCAATGCACGTGCCTAATATTGTTCTTGTAACGGAGTCATCACCTAAGTAAAATCAGAAGCATTTGCCGATGGAGGTCTACAAATTGCCATTAAATTACTTTTGTGTGACTTATTGTAATATTTAATGATATTATGCGGTTTCTCTCATCACAATAATATTTTGATAGAGTGTAATTAATTGAAGTGATAATAATTAATTCAACTCCTCCACCACGCCTTTTAGTACGGCATGACAATATTTTATTGTAATTATTTATATTTACATAGTCAATATCATCGCCTACAATCCAAGTTTCAGTGAAAATAGTTAATTCTAAGTTATCTAAAATGAGTGCTATTTCATCTATTTTATAATTTAAGGTACGAATGTTTATATTAAGTATTTTTAAATTACATATTATGTTTTAATATACGAATGTTTTGAAATGATTGTATGTTATTTACATGGGAGCATATTGGCAAAGTTAATTAATTTTGTAAATTGTTAATCAACATATGTGATCCAGATCTTTCTCAGATAATACTGTAATTACTTTAGAGTTTTCTTTTTCCCTAATAAATTTTCCCGTGCAAATTTAATAATTTTTTTTTTCTTTAGGTCACGCGACTTTTGTATTTGCTTTTGCAATATCATAAAAAAATAACCACTTTTATTTTCTTTTGAATTAAAAAACATAATTTATTTAAGTTTTAAGAAATTATTTTATTATTACGGCATTAAGACTTAATCGAGACTTAACTTAATTAAAAAATGTACAGATATTTATATATTAGAAATTGCATATTCAGCAGTTTATACAATTTTGTTTTTAAGTTAATAATTTTGGTGTAATCTGAGCAATTGCTTAATTTTGTTATTATGGGAAAAAAATTAATTTTATTTTCGCATATTGAAATATGAAGCTATTTTAATTTATTTAGAAATAACAGGAATTGCTGACGTACTGTCTGTTATTGTCGTGGGAATAGAGTTTGTGACAAATATGTAACTCGCGTCTTTTTAAATATTATTGTAGGTTTTCTATTGGTTAAATCTGGAAATATATTCTTGTATTATATTTTTTTATCCTTTTTTGCTTTCAGAATATTACATTTTTTTTCAAGGCTATTAAACTTAACTTTCAGATACAGCTTTTGTAATACGTACATGTTTTAGTTTAGCAGGTTCCATTTCCAGTCCGATTTCATTTAAGACCTCAGTAAAAAGCAGTAGTTTTATCCTCTTCATTTGCATTATATATATGCGTAATTTCGTTGAATTTTTGTTGTTTCATAATTTCATTTTGCGTACGATTTTGAATTATATTATCACTTAGTATTGTATTTTAATTTTTTAATATTGTGAATTCTTTTTTAAGATAAATATTATTCTCGATTGTTGATTACAAAATTTCTTTAAACTGTTTCATTTTTTCTTGAAGTTTATTTAAGGTTATGTCAGAATTAAGTTGCCAAGCTAGGATTTCATCTAATTCCTGTGTAATATTTGTTTCTAAAGTAAAAATTGGAAGCTTCTGTATTGTTATTTGGTTTACTAGTAAAAGCAGCTACTAGTAAACCAAATAACAATACTTGGAGATTAAAGAAATATTACTACTAGTTGATTTCCTTTTGTTTCGCCGTTCTTTACATGTGAAGCAAAACCAAAGTTTATCTTGAATTTTATGATTTTTCAAATAATCTTCTATATGCATTCCAGAGCATGACATATGGAACAATTTTATACATTCCCCATCGCATTGAATTGCATTATCATTTTTAAAATTAATAATTTTATTGCCCCTATAACAATTTGTTTTTGTAATTTTTTTGACATTTTGACTTTTTTCAAAAGTGGGAAATAGCTCAGTAAGACAAAGCGAATGATTGTTATGTCACCAGAAATATTTTAAAAATTTAGTAAATTATTTCAAGATGATAAAAACTTGGATTTATTGGATCGGAAAATGAAAAAAGTTTAAAACCTTTGCAAAAATGGTAGTTATATCGTTAAAATGTTAGGACATTTCGTTTGGAATTACATTTTGCTCAAGTGCCTCTATCAAATGTAAGATTATTAACCTATTCTAGTATTTTTTTTGCGTGGTTTTTGTTAATTCCATATTTGAGGAAATTTTGACGATTTAACTACAATTTTTGCAATGGTTTTAAATTTTTTTTATATAAAACTTTTATTCATTTTCTGATCCAATAAATGCAAGTTTTTATCATCTTGAAATAATTTACGGAATTTTTAAAATATTTCTGGTAACATAACAATCATTCGCTATGTCTTACTGAGATATTTCCCGATTACGCCAGATAATATAGTTCCGATTAAAGTTGGGCTTTTGAAAATCACTAAATATTTACAATTTAATGAAATATCTCTTGAGAATTTTCCCTGATTAAAAACATTTTGTGTTAACAATATAATAGATAAATTACGATGAAGCATATCTTTAGTAAAATGATTATATACTTGTTTATTTGCAGAATCTAACATTAAGTCATCTAGAACAATTAAAGTAGGTTTGTTTTCTTTACCATTTATTTCTTTTGAGACACTGGTTTAAAAGTCTATATCAGGAAAAGCTAGATTTTTTTGAATAGCAGAAATTTCTGGGTTACATCATTTTATTGCTTCAATTTTCGGATAAATCAATCTATCAATATTTTTAATTAAATTACACACAAATGTTGTTTTTTCCAAAACCAAAAATTTACAATCCGATCAAGCTACGAAATTTTTAGCAAAAATTTCAAAATCTTAAAGGAAAAATAAAATCAACTGTTACCATACATATTCAGAACTAAAAACATCAATTGTAGAACATTTCAATTGTACCCTTAAAAATATTGTGTGGAGACAATTCAGTTTACAAAGCACATATAAGTGGTTAAGTATTCTGCCATCGCTAATAGAAAATTATTACTCAACATATTATCATACAATTAAACTTCCACCTAAAATGGCTATACAAAGAAAAATAAAAAATTATTATTAACAAGTGATGAAAAAAACCAAGGGTTTTTAAAAAGCACATTTTCAAAATTTCATTTTCAAATCGTATTGGGTTTGTTACTGAGTATGTTATTATTTATTTTTATAAAAATATATATAAAAATAAATGATAATATTATAATTTAGTTATTTTATGAATTTTTTAATTATGAATAATAGTGAAATCAATACTTAGAATACAATCTCTGTTAACAAGTACGAAATATAATGTTGGAGCTTCAATGTTAACTTTTCATTTTGGAACAACAATAAAAAAATAAGTGAATAAGTTACTGTATAATTAAAGCATAACAGTTTTAATTTTTAAGACCTAGTAGCCCTTCAATGGGGAAGGTTCCCAAATTTTTGCTTAGCAAACTTATGATAGATCTGCCCATCCTCGTCCTGTCCGCTCCCTTCCATTTTTTTTAAGTTTTAGGAAATCAATTGTGAACTCTACCAAAATTTGGAATTTTAACTAAAATTTTATTATACAAGCAAAAATGATTAAAACTAAGAGATAATTTCTTCAATTTAAAGAACCCCTTTCAAATTTAAGAAAAACCTTTAATATATGTTAAAATATAATGCTGCAGCTTTAAATGTTGTATATTTGTAAAAAAAAATTTTAACAGGTATTCAAGTTACAGGTGCTTAAAAATAGCAAAATTTCAATTTTCTAGCCCTTATAGTTCCTAAACTGGGGGCTTGACAAAAAAAATTTGTTAACCGCATCATACTAATTTCTGAGGATATAGCTTCTCCCAATTTCAAGTACTTAGCTTAAACCCTTTAGAATATATGCGGGACCAAAAATTTTGCAAACATTGAGTTTTGCATAATGTGTAAATATTGGTACCGTATGGCAACCTTATAAATTTTTGGCGTTGTGTTTTCATAAAGCCTATAGGCTTTAATCAGAACTCTCTCTCCGTTTTTAAATTGAAATTACACTTAACAGAACTCTTGCTATGCTAATTTATAGTACTTTTTTTAAAATTTTCGGGGGCCGTAGAATCATCACCATTTCTTAACTCTGACGGGACGGACGGACGGACAGAGTGAAGCTATATAGGCACCTTTTTACAAAATTTGAAATTTGAAAAGTGCTAAAAACTGTCTACAATAAATTAAAGGTATTCCGAAAAATAAAATACAAAGTTGGAGATTTTGTAAGTATATGTAAATTTAAAAGTATATTTGCAAAAGGTTATCAACCTAATCGGTCAATAGAAATTGATACAATAGCGAAAATAAAAAGAACTAATCCAATAACATACAACTTACTTGATTTGTGTATAAAAGACAGTTTTCATGAACCTGAACTTACATCTGTTAAATATCCTAATTGTAGAAAAAATAATAAGAAAAAAAGGAAATTAAGTTTTGGTTAGGTGACTTTGAAATTTAAAAATTTTGATAAAAACTTTATTAGGTCTGAATTCAAAAAAAGCTTTAAAAGTTTTTTTATATTTTTTCAAATAAATATTAAATTAAGTTTAAATTTTAATAATTTTGTATTTGAATCAAAATAGGCTAAGGTTGTTATTATTTGTTCAAAACTTTTTAGTTAAGTTCCCAATTAAATAAAAAATTAAATTAATCTGCTTAACCCTTTTAACCTCAATGTTGCTTATACGCAAAAATCTCTTTCAAGCGTATATTAAGAATACTGTTATCAACAGATCACCCTCTCAACTTAACCACAATATTTATACAAAAACACATGTTTCTCCATTGCAATCCTCTTACGGAATTTCGATTATAACGCATAATCATACTCGTGTCGTATAAATATGCTTCATAAATTTGTTTTTCTCTTTTTATAATTTTGTTTTTTGTTGTTTCTTTTAAAGTGTCATTTTGCATACAAAAAACCAAATGCACTAGTTGTACTGTATTACTTAGAATAAGTAAAGGTCAGCTAAATAAATAATTTAATATTAAATATTTTATGTTTAACGTGTCATTTTTAGTAAATTAAAAATAACTGGAAAACAGAAATTTTTTGTAAGTTAGTTCATTTTGAGGCTATTCTACGGTTTAACTAGTATCCGCGTAGGACCAAATGACTATATATAAAAGATAGCTGGTGTTGCCAGCTTTCAAAAAATATATAGCTTTAACGGCGCATATTATCCTTTAAGGACGAAAAGGACATTTAAAAGTATCTTTGTTATTTTACAAAAACCGTTATAACTAGCAATCTGTTCAATATATATATATACAATCAAAGCTATTAATTAAGATGACGGTCTGCAAAATATTTTAACGTTTATTTGATGACGATAGGTGCTGCGGTTTTGGAGATATTGCAATTTCAAGTGGAAATTTAAAACAAAAAAAAAAAAAAATTTTGAACTTTCAAAAAAACCATTATAACTATGAAATTTTCAAAAACACCCTGTATTTTTTGTTATACTGTTAAAGAGGTCTTTTGACACTCTTTCCAGCGGTATTAAATAAGTATGGTATATGTTGATAAATAGCCCCACCAGAGAACATGAATGAAAAACTGACACAACAATTTTATTAAAAAATACATTTTCATACTTTATTTTTCATAAATTTATTTTGCCTTTTTGTTGGGATGGTGTCATAATTCCAAAAAAAAAATTCCAAATTTACAAAATTCCAAAGAAAGAAAAAAAAAAATTCCAAAAAAAAAAATTCCAAAAAAAAATCCAAAAAATATTTCCATAGCTTTAGCGAGCAAGAATTTTAGAGTTTGTTACAAAATCAGGAATATACGCTTTTTCCAGAATATTTATATATTTGTATACGTGAGATTCTGAAATATGAGGGATTTTAGAGTTGGATTCAAAATCAGGGTTTCAATAATTTGTTTAGCGGGGGTTTGAGGGCGGCAGCCCCCTCTATTTTTAAATTTTTATTTGTTGAAATATGCATGTAAAAAATAATTAGGAGAGATTTTATAGTTGGCTACAATTACAGGATTATACGCTTTTTCCGGAATATTTATATATTTGTATACGTGAGATTCTGAATTAGGAGGGATTTTAGAGTTGGATTCAAAATCAAGGTTTCAATAATTTGTTTAGCGGGGGTAGCGGGCACTATTTTTAAATTTTTATTTGTTAAAATACACACGTAAAAAATAATTAGGAGAGATTTTATAGTTGGCTACATTTTAGATTTTAGAGTTGGATTCAAAATCAGGGTTTCAATAATTTGTTTAGCGGGGGTTTGGAGGCGGCAGCCTCCTCTATTTTTAAATTTTTATTTGTTGAAATATGCATGTAAAAAATTACTGTTTTTAAAAAATAGTTTGTCATTAAATTTTGATTTTTAGAATTTTTTTTTTTGGAATTATTTTTTTTTTCTTTCTTTGGAATTTTGTAAATTTGGAATTTTTTTTTTGGAATTATGACACCATCCCAACAAAAAGGCAAAATAAATTTATGAGAAATAAAGTATGAAAATGTATTTTTTAATAAAATTGTTGTGTCAGTTTTTAATTCATGTTCTCTGGTGGGGCTGTTTGTCAACATATACCATACTTATTTAATACCGTTGGAAAGAGTGTCAAAAGACCTCTTTAATAGTATAATAAAAAATACAGGGTGTTTTTGAAAATTTCATAGTTATAGTGGTTTTTTTGAAAGTTCAAATTTTTTTTTTTTTTTGTTTTAAAATTCCACTTTAAATAGCAATATCTCCAAAACGGCAGCACCTATCGTCATCATATAAACGTTAAAATATTCTCCAGACCGTCATCTTAATTAATAGCTTTGATTGAACATATATATATTGAACAGATCGCTAGTTATAACGGTTTTTGTAAAATAGACTAAAATAACAAGGATACTTTTTAATGTCCTTTTCGTCCTTAAAGGATAATATGCGCCATTAAAGCTATATATTTTTTGAAAGCTTGCAACACCAGCTATCTTTTATATATAGTCATTTTGTCCTACGCGGATACTAGTTAAACCTTAGAATCCCCCATTTTGACTATCAATAAAGAAAAGATAATTATTAAATATCAAAGTTTTTAAATCAAGAAATATTTTTTGTTTTATTCCCTTTTTTAGTCCGAAAATATTATTGGCGCAATAGGTAGGGTTCTAAAAAATAACAGGATCCAATGATAAAGGATAAAAAAAAAAAACTTAATATTTCTTTCAATTGAAAGTGAAAATAAATTGATTAAGTGCCTAATTTTTTAATAATTAAAATTTCTAAAAAAGTGAACTCATAAGAAATTCCAATTTCAGGAATTTTGAAAACAATAAAACAAAACAGTGAACATAAGAACATAAAAATTTTAATTTAAAATTTTGAAAATTTAACATTATTGAATAATTCATTAGCTTTAATTTATAAATAATTACAATATTTTCTAATATTTATAATTATCTATAATAAAACTTAAAATAATCAAAATTAATATTAAGACAATAATATAAAACTTATAACTAAAATTAACATTAAAAAATAAATTTAAATAAATAAGTTAAATTTAATAAAAAGTTTAAACAAATTTAATAAAAGTTTCAATAAAATTAATAAAAGTTAAAATAAAATTCTTTTTAATTTTAAATAAAAAATTAAAGTAAAAGCGAAGAAAAAATTGTATGTTCCAAAGAGAGAAAAATCGTGCCATTAGAAGAACTCGTACAACCAACAACAAATTCTATAAGAAATTCAACACCGATTTGGATTCAGACCCAGAGAGACAAACGAACAACTACAAAAACAACATGCCTGATCAACCACAGTCATTAAAATTGGAAATAGATCCACTAAAATACATTAAACATCTGCCGGAGTTCGATGGGAGAGGTAACGATTTAATTAATTTTTTAGATTTAGTAGAATTAATAATTCTTTCAGTTATTAAATATGATATAAGTAGTAAAAATATTTTGCTTAATAGAATTAAAAGTAAGTTAGTAAGACTAGAGTAGGAATTGAGGTAAATAATAATATGAAAAGTTGATCTGAAATACGGGATGTTTTAATTAACAATTTCGGAGAAAAGAAAAGTGCCCTCCAAATTTACAACGAACTTAGAGATGTAACATTAACTTCTAACAGTGTAGATCTGTATAATAACATATAAAATATTTTAAGGAGGCTAAATAACAAAATTAAAGAAGAACCCAATTCGAATTTTAATTTTGCCGCCAATATTAAAACCGGATTGGAGATTTTTAAAAATAAGTTACCTGAGCCAATGCGTTCCATACTGTTTAGGAGAAATCCTGAGAGAATTGAAGAGGCAATGGATATTCTATTGCGTATTTTAATCCATTTTTGAATTCCATTTTGGAACAATTCCAAAAATAAAAATTGCTCTAACAATAATATTAGGTTCAATTATGGTAACAGCAAAAATAATAGTAAAGTAAATCAAAATCAATATGGCAATAACTCTAAATACAATATATCAACCGCAATTATAATAGCAATAATAGTTATAATCAAAATACTAACCGAACTAACAATAACAATAACAATCATAATAGTAATAATTATAATGATAACAATAGTCGTGCTAATTATAACAATTTTAATAATAGTCGTAGTAATAGTCAATATAGTGGTTCCATTGATTAATTCTAGAGTGAATATAGTACAAACGGTTGAAAATTTTCAATTAACAGCCTCGATCAAGTGTCCATTCCTTATACAACAATTCAATCAAAAATAAGACCCTTAAAATTTGTTGTAGACACGGGTGCTTCCATGAGTATAATTTCAGACATTTGCAATCCTAACTATGCTAGTAAAATAAAAGCCGTGAATATAAAAAATATCACCACTTGCGATACTCTGATAACGATTTAATCTTTCGTAGAATTAAATTCTGATATAAATAATATTCTTAGAAATGAAATTTCATTATAAATTTGATGGCATTATAGGAAATAATATTTTACTTCCTCTTGAAGCCGAAATTAATTATTAAAAAGAATCTCTAAAATTAAAAACGGGAAGCATAATTCCACTTTTGCTCAATGAAAATTAAGAAAAGTAATACTCTATTGCAGTTCTGTTAAAGGAGCTAGAAGTATTTGAAAACGAAATATTTTTAGGAAAAAATGAAATCAGGTGTATTCATTTAGACACATCTACAAAATCAGAACTTTTGAATTTAATAAGAAAGTTCGAAAAAGCCTTTTACAAAGAAGGTGATGATCTGTCATTTACTCATGCTATTAAGCATCAAATTAATACTATGAATGAGCTACCAATTTATAATAGAACATTCCGTTATCCGGAAATACATCGCCAAGAAGTTAATGACCAAATTAAAGATATGCTAAAATAGGGAATTATTAGATATAGTGACTCACCATATTCGGCTCCAATATGGGTTGTTCCAAAAACACAAGATGCCTCATGCAAACAAAAGTGGCGCATTGTCATTGATTACAGAAAACTGAACAATATCACGACAGGCGATAAATATCCTTTCCCTAATATTGAAGATATTCTAGATAAGCTAGGCAGAGCTATGTATTTCACTATTTTGGACTTAGCGAAAGGTTATCACCAAATAGAAATAGCAGAAAATGACATTAAAAAGACCGCATTTAACACCAATAACGGTTACTTTGAATTCGTCAGGATGCCATTTGGACCTAAAAATGCTCCTGCAACGTTTCAAAGACTAATGAATTCTGTTTTAAGGGATTTTATAGGTAAAATATGCTTTGTTTATTTAGGCGACATAATAATTTTCAGTACTAGTACAGAAGAGCACTTTGAAAATTTGAAAGAATATTACAGAAATTGAGAGATGCTAACCCAAATATTCAATTAGAAAAAAGTGAGTTCATGAAACAAGAACCGAGTTCTTGGCCATCTGGTTACAACCAAGGGAATCAGACCCAACCTAAACAAACTTGAAGCTAATTATAAATTTCCAATCCTCAGAACTCAAAAACAAATAAAATCATTTTTAGGTTTAGTCGGTTATTATCGTAAATTTATTAAAGATATTTCGAAAATAGAAAACCACTTGCTTAATAAAAAAAAACACTAATATTTCTAACTGAGAATACACAAATGCTTTTAACTCGTCCAATTTGCTTCTTCCAATTAACTTCATCCAATTTGCTACGCGTCAAGAACGCTTAATGAGCATGAACGCAGATATTCAAAGATAGAAAAAGAATCATTGGGGATAATATGGGCCCTGATGTATTTTAGACCATACCATAGACCATATGGTCGTAAATTGACAATTACAACAGATCCGAAATTTTGGCAATGGTTACATAATTTGAAAGAACCTAATTCAAAATTACAAAGGTGAAATTCAAGTTAGAAGAATTTAATTCTGACATAGAATATTTAAGTGGGCGCGAAAACATAGTTGCAGATGCTCTTTCACGCGTTGAGATTCATTTAAACGAATCAAATTTAAATAGGCTAAATTTGAATGATATAATTCAAACAACATGGAAATTGAAGAAATACGATATTTACAAAACTTTTCAAAATGCGTACCTAAAATATTTTTCATAAAATAAACTAATAAAATTAAACAAATCATTTTTTTCATTCTCATTTCTACTTACTGACATTTTATATCACCTTGAAATAAAGAAACTTGTTCTGGACCAGCATATGAAAACGAACCAATCAATGACGTTATCAAAATTTAAAGAAAAGCTACTATTTTCCTAAATAAAAAAATGAAATTCAAAATGTTATAAATAATTGTCATATTTGTAACATCGCAAAGTATAAAAAACGTCCTTTAAATCTACCATTAAAAATTACAGAAACCCCTGAAAAACTATTACAAATAGGCCATATTTACATGTGGTTTCACACAAAAGGAAATCCATACTTGAAAATTATTGACAAGTTTTCAAAGCACGCCCAAATCATTCCCTTAAAATCTAGAATCTTTCGGTAAATCTGTTAAAGTTGTAACCGACCAAGAGAAGGGCTTAAAAAATTTCAAAAATTATTCAGAGACAGAAGGAATTTACGTTCATTTTAATACTCCCAATAATCATAGTAGGAATGCGGATATCAAAAGATTCCATTATACCTTGAATGAACACTTACGAATTTTGAGCACGATCAAAAAAGAAGAACGTCAAATTACCTGCAAAGATCCCATTATCAAAAGTTTAAAAGTCTACAACGAAACTATTCACACTTCAACCGGCAAAAAGCCTATTAACTTTCTAAATGTCGTTGTTTCTTGCGACCAATAACCTTATATCAAAGAATTTATTACAAAAATCTATCAAAAAACGTAATAAAGGCAAAACCAATGGTAAGTCTTCCAATTTCCTTAAATTAAATAGGGTTACAAAATTACAACCCTACCATAAGAAGGTGAAAATTATAGAAACAGGTCAAGAAACAGGTCAAAAAATTAACAATGAAATGAATCCTTACTCGCTATAATAATCAATTTTAAAGAAGTATAAATTTCAAAATTAACAAATTTCTCTTCTTTCACTTTTTTTCAGCAATTATCCTTCTCCAATTATTACTTCTCCTGCTATTTCCATATTCAGTTCTATCAAAATCATCTATAGAAATTACAGAACTAAAATCCGGTAACGGATACATTTTGTTTCAAGAGGAGGTCTTATAAAAAACGAGGAAGAGTGTAGTAGAGTAGACTGTGTCAACTCTGGGATACCCGTATGACCGTTATATAAACATTATATCATTATTATTATAAACATTAATTAGTTTTGGCAAAATTTCAAACATACCAACTTTATTAGGTGAAATATAATGCTCATATAAAAGATGGAGTTGTATGGCAGCTACTCGAACCCTTTGCAGTAGACCAATCAAATTTTGCAGTAACTTTGGCCATTACACTAAACTATTTTTGGCAAAATTTCAGACACCCAGCTTTAATAGGTATAGAGTAATGCTCATATAAAATAAGAAGTTGTATGGCAGCTACTCGAACCCTTTGCAGTAGACCAATCAAATTTTGCAGTAACTTTGGCCATAAAACTAAACTACTTTTGCCAAAATTTCAGACACGTAGCTGTAATAGGTACAGAGAAATACTCATACAAAATAAGAAGTTGTATGGCAGCCACCCGAACCCATGGACCAAAATGGCTGGATTTAAATAGCGATGACGGCTATTGCAAAAAAACTAATTTGCGAAAATTTCAAGATCCTAGCTCCTTTAGTTTTTGAGTTATCGTGCGGACGGACGGACGGACAGACGGACGGACGGACGGACGGACGGACATACATAGCTAAATCGATTTTTTTTTCGATTCTGATCCGATCCATACACTTGAGTCTATATCTACCCCCCTCCTTCTCTGCGTCACAAACGTAATGGCAAATTTATTATACCCTTTGACTATATAGTCATACGGGTATAAAAAGCCATAGAAAATTTAAATGCAAAAAAATCAATAAACAAAGAAATTTCACATCAAGTAATTACTAAACATGTAAACTTAGTACAAAGAAATATAAGTGATACAATAAATAATTTCGATAATCATATTAAAGATATTGAAATTAACTTAACTTTTGTACATACAAATACAGAGAACATACAAATTTTATTAAAACTAATTGAAAACATCAAAGATGTTTATATATAAAAATATAAAAAACTTATATAAAAAACTCTGTATTATTTAATGATTCTGTTATAGTATTTGTAATTTCAATACCAAATTTTGCCAAAAAAAATTATTATAGGAACATAATTGTTAAAGTTCCAAATAAAGATAGTAATTTAGAATTAGATACTAATTAAAGTAATATTATAAATTGTAAACAAAATATTTTTGAAAATGTAGAAAAGTATAACATATTACAAAAAAACCTGATCCCAATTGAGGATCAGTGTATTGCAAATTTAATGAAAACAAAACAAATGAGTTGTTGTTATAAGCTAAATTTTGCAATTGAAATAAAATCAATTTCAAGTAACATTGAGGTAACAAAAAATTTGAAAGAATCCGCTCTTTATAATAATTGTGGTCAAATTACCTACATAAAAATAAAAGAAAACAATTTAATAAAATTTAATAACTGTAAAATTTCTCTCAAAGCTTTTGAGCTAAAAAATTCCCGAGAAGAATATCATCACCCAATTTCACCCTACGTAAATCGTAACATAACTTTATTGAAAATTTCAAATCGATTTCATGTGGATGATTTGTATTACACACAAAGCACACAGAGGAATTGAAATTCATTCACCACAAAAGCTCGTATACAAATCTAAAATTGGACATGATTACAGTTACAGCAATAATTATTATTTCCATTTTCCTTTTTATAAAGTTTAAATTTGCTCTACCCAAAATTCTAATAAAATCAAGTGGGATTCGTCAGGAGTCGAATCTTAAGGACGGTGGTGTTATGTTATCAACAGATCACCCCTCTCAACTAAACCACAATATTGTTACAAAAACATATTATGTTTCTCCATTCCAATAACCTCTTACGAAATTTCGATGATAACGCATAATCATACTCGTTCCGTATAAATTTGCTTCATAAATTTTTTTTTCTTTTTTTATAATTTGGTTTTTTTCGTTTCTTTTAAAATGTCATTTTACATACAAAAAACCAAAAGCACTTGTTATACTGTATTATTAAGAATAAGTAAAGTTCAGCTAAATAAATAATTTTAAAATTGTGTAATAATAATTAATTAAAATAAATACTAAAGAAATCGTATGCGAATATTGAATTTCTATGTTATACGTGTCATTTTTAGTAAATTCAAAATAAGTGGAAAAAAGAAATTTTTTGTAAAACTAGTTCGTTTTGACTATCAATAAAGAAAAGATAATTATTAAATATCAAAGTTTATAAATCAAGAAATAGTTTTTGTTTTATTCCTTTTTTTGGTCCGAAAATATTATTATACAAATGCAATCAGTCAAAACAAAAATAAGAGAAATGCATTGTATGATTAATACTTTTAAATACTTTTTATTAAGTTGAATAATATGTTAATTTTAATGCGTATATAATTGTTATTTTTTATTGAAGAGTACAGCAAGTGTACAAAGGTTTTAGTGAATCAATATAAATATATTGATTATATTTTATAAAAAATAATACAGATTTTTAGAGAATAAGTAAGTAAAATAAAAAATTATTTTTGGTTCTGATTGTACGGTTTTTTCAACCTGAATGTTGCTTATAAGCAATATTGGTCCATTATGGTGTAAAATTTTTCATATGAAAAAATTTGTTTTTAAATTATGTCGCATTTAAATAAAGTGATGGAAAAAATGATAAAGAGGAATTTAAATTGGAAAATTTTTTGAAAATACCATAGATGAAATCATAGGAAAAGGTCAAATAATTGAAACTTACATTATTGAACAAGTAAAGAAACAGTCAGTCGGTGCAACCGACTTGGAAATACCCTACACCTATTTAATGTTCAAATTTAATGAGAAGTCCATAAGTCATTTAAAAATCATAAAAGCTTTTATTAGTTTTATTGGAATACATAGCTAACGAAATTAATTTTATTATACTAAAAACATTTTCAAATTATTTTAACAATTCAAAGATATTTAAAATTTTTACTAATTTATCTATTTAAAAATATTAAACAACAAATAAACTTGAAATAAATGGTATCGTAAATTGCAATTAAAAAATTACATATTTAAAACTATCCAATTCAATAAAATCTTACACACATGCAGCAATTATTTCTTTTCAGGATTTTTACTTTCAGCACTATCCTGTAGTGCATTTACTGTTGAATGATTTAGTACCCTTGATTAATTATTTTTGAATTTCTTCTCTTAATTTACTTATTTATTAATGTTTTATATAATTAAGATTAAAGTTATTCGAAAGAAATATTAATTTGTAATAGTATAAATATAAAAGTTTATATAACTTGATTGTTTTTAATGTTATTTAAAACCATTAAAGCTTTCATTAGCTTTTTATCAGAAAATTTAAAAAATCAAAATATGCAATAAATGTATTTCTAAAATACAATGACAAATTAAAAACTTTACATATATAAAAATCATTTAAATATAAAAATAAATTTTACAAATTAAGTATCGTACACAATTTCTTAATTATATATTACCTGTGGTAATAATTCAATAAAGTATAGATGTGATATAATAAATAATAAACAAAATTTCATCATTTATTAAAAATATATTTTGATTTTAATTTATAAAATACTAGCTAATACCCGATGCGCGTTGCTGCGCCTCTCAATGGAGGTTTAATTGAAGTTGATGTTACCGCAAAAAGTACACACGATGTAAATGTAAATTTTAAAACTTATGAAAGCAATTTTTTTAAAACGATTTTTCTAGGATTATTCTAGTAATTTTTGAAACTTTCTGTAATTCAAACAGTACAAACTACTTTTCAAAATTGGACGTAATTTACTTCTAAAATTTTTTTTGACGAATCGTAGGATGGACATATGTTACCAAACACCAAGCCTGTAAGCAGACTCATCTCAATTTTCAACCGTCGTGCCGACATGGGTTAACAAATTCCAAAACGGTTAATTGTGTCAGCTCAATTCTCAAGGAGCGTCACGTATACAAAATTTGAAGTCAATCGGTCAAACCGCTTTCGTTTTAGAAGAAACAGGTAATGAAACAGTCAGTCGGTGCAACTGACTTCGAAATACCCTACACCTTTTTGGTTCAAATTTAATGACATATCCATAAGTCATTTTAACACCATAAAAGCTGTTATTAATTTGATCGTAAGACATAGCTAACCAAATCTACTTTATAATACTAAAAACTTTTTCTAATTACACTATCTATTAAAAAATATTACAAATTCTTACTAATTTATCTACTTAAAAATATTAAAAAACAAAAAAGCTTGAAATAAATGAAAATATATTTATTCTAATTCAATTACAATTCAAAAAAATTCTAATTATTAAATTTTGTAATAAAAACCTAATCAAAGCATAATAATATATTTAGTAATCCAAATTTTTCAAAATTGCAATTATTTTAAATGGTTAGTTTATATACCTAATAGAAAAGCTTAAAAATGCAAAATATGCAATAAACGTATTTCTAAAATACAATTACAAACTTAGACCTTTTTAATATAATTCATTTAAATTTAAAAATAAATTTTACATAAATGCAGCAAGTACCTTTGAACATCGCTGAACCCCTACAATTAAGTCAAAATTTCGGGGGCACATAGGAAATAGGAAATATATTCTTTTGCTTCGAAATTATCCTCGTTCGGCATAAAATTGATCAAAAGCTTCTAGAATCCGAACTCATTGACCAAACTCGACCAGAACCAATTTCCATGGTACTTTTATTACTAGTAACCTAGAGTTTATATTTCATCAAAATAGAAGCATTATTTTTTGAGTTATGGTGTTCTTAAGACATATGTTTGTTAGCCCTTGAACTTTTCAAAGGTTCCAGAACCCGAAATACTACTTTTAATACTAGTTTACCCTTGTACACAATTGGAATGTTCTATTTTAATTTTTAGTTACTAGTTTTATTAATTTCGATGATAAGCTTTTACAATTTGGGGGTTCTAAGAGAGGTACTGAACCACCACTCCAATTGATCCAATATTAGAGGATTGCAGGAAATAGTAAAGAAAACCCATGTGCCAAAGTTGAAGCTTCTACATTTGTTTCAGCTTACTATCTTTATTAATTTCGAAAATATGCTTTAAGGTCCTCGGAACTAAATGGCTGGTCCCCACCCACTACTACAATTGGCTCAAATTTAAAGGAGCCTAAGGAAATTGAAAGCGACACCCTGATACCAAATTTGAAGGTTCTATCTTCATTGGTTTCGGAATTATGCTAGTTTGGCCGAAATTCGATCAAAAAGTTCTAAATTTGGAACCCATTGTCTAATCCTCACAGTACGAAATCGCCGACGTAGTTTCATTACCAATAATCTACAGCACAAATTTCATGCGTCATTAGTTGTTGAGTTATCGCGATTTTTTATATATGTTCGTTAGCCCTGAAACCCATTAAAAGGTCCAGAATCCGAACCCTTGGGCTGATTTCGCCCTTATGCAGTCCGCGCTGTGCTTTAAGCACTAGTTAACCCTTGTACACAATTTGAACGTTTTATCTTAATTTTTAGTAACTATTTTTAGTAATTTCGATTATAAGCTTTTAAAACTTGGGAGGTCTAAGAGGGGTACTGCACCACCATTCCAATTGATCTCAAATTAAGGGACACGCAAGAGATAGTAAAGAACAACCTTGTACCAAATTTGAAACTTCTACATTTTTTCAAGCTGCTATCTTTATTAATTTTAAAGATATGTTTAAGGTCTTCGGAAATGTGTGGCTGGTCCCCGACCCACTACTCCCTACGGACCTACAGACGGACAGACGGACATGGCAATATCGACTCAGGAGGTTACGCTGATCACAAATATATATACCCTTCAAAATCTAGCTCGCTTCCTTTAGGTGGTTACAAACACCATATCAAAGTTAATATACCCTTTTACCTATTCTATAGGTGTAGGGTATAAAAACTCTTTTTTGAGGCTTTTTGGCCGACGATTTCTTTCCGTACCCAAAAACCTCTATTTAGAAATTTTCATGAAAATCGGCTGAGCAGTTTAGGAGTTTATTCGCTACATCCAAACAAACAAACTTTTGCTTTTATATATATAGATAATACATAATATGTTTTGTAGTAAAATTTTTAGCCTTTTAAACATATAAAAGTGTTAAAGAAGAACGTAAATAGGAAATAGTATATATATCAAATTTGAAGTTTCTATCTTTATTAATTTAGATGCTTTAAGGTCTTGGGAATAATGGGGCCAGTACATAAACCGCTATTCTAATTCATCCAAAATTTCACGTACACAAATCAAATAAGAAGAAACACCTGTGCCCCAGATATAAGGTTCAATCTTCTTTGAGTTATCGTGATTTTTAAGTTTTGAAATGATACTAGTTTGGCTTCAATTTGATCGACAGGTTCCAAATTCCGAACTCGTTGTCCGAACTCGACCAAAATATTCCCGTGGCACTTGCATTACTAGTAATCCAGAATTGAAATTTCATAAAATTAGCGTCATTAATTTTTTAGTTAGTGTGTTGTTATAAAACACAATAGCAAAATTGTTAAAGAAAATCAAACTTTGCAAGAACAATTAAAAAAATCCGAAAACAAAAATATTGATCTGGAACAAAAAATAAACAAAATTGAAGCAAAATTGGATGAGACACAACAACAAAAAAACAATAAAAATATAATAATTGCTGGACTTTCACAAGAAGTATCAAATCCAAAAGAGATACTTCTTAAAATAGCCAGGAAAATTGATGCGAATATTAAGTCGGAAAACATCCTGAACGTTACCGAAATAAAAAAAAAAAGACAACCTGGAAATAATGCTTTATATCTTGTAGAACTAAACTCTGAAGAAGCGAAAAATGAGGTAATGACGAAGAAACGGAAAAAACATATATTCACATCAGAAATTTTTGTGGGAAGTCAAAATAATAATGAAATTTTTCTTCGCAATCACCTCCCTCCAATGCAATCGAAGCTCTATTATGAAGCCAAAACGATCAAAGAAGCACACAATTTTCAATTTCTTTGGATTAAGAACAATCAAATTTTCTTACGTCAAACGGCTGCAAGTAAGGTTTATCAAATATCTTCTTTTAATGATATTCAATTTGTCAAAAACGTATTTAAGAGCTTGGTTTAATTACAAATTATTATTACACACTTTTTTAAAATTTATACTTTTTCTTTATTTAATCAATAAGAATTTCTCTTTACATAATTGCTTTAATTTACTAACTAAAAAAAGATTATATTATATTCAAATTAATTATTTTATTACTAATTTTATTAATTACTTCTTATTTACACTTTATTACATAACATTAAACTACAATTTAATTTTATATGATTCAATATTTTGCTACGTGACTTTCTTAGTTATTTTTCCAAATACAAGCACTTTATATAACTATTTAAACATCAAATTTCTTAATACTAATTTTAACTCAAAAAAAGAAAAGAAAAACAGTGGTAATTCATTATTCAATTTTTTTTTTAATAATAAGAATTCCACTTTAAATTATTATCTTAATTTACTAAAAAAAAGAATGTTATATTTCCACGATAAATTTATAAAATATTTTTTATTTTCATTTTATTACATAACCTTAAATAATTCACATTGCTATTCAAATATACAAATATTTAGTAATACTAATTTTGATTTAAAGAAAAAAAAAATTCCTTATTTATTAACTTATTATATTTACATATCCTACAATTTTTCTACATTATTTTCATTCGATTATATAAATCTCCAATCGCATTTAATTTTTTATTATATTGTTTTGATTTCATTATTATTTAAAAAAAAATAATCGATTATGTTTGTATATAATATTATCATATATTGTTTTGATTCTTTTATTCCATGTAAAAAATAATGCATTACATACGTCCATACTCAAATTTTTGCTTATCGAATTCATGTATATAAAAATCTTAATATATTACATACTATCTTACATACTTTCATTACTCACATATTATATCATTTACCAAATATAAAAATTTTAAGTAAAAATGGAAACAGCTGATGAAATAAACCTAGACACAGATTTATTAGTTAATTATTATACAGAGGTAGGCAACCATTTAAATAATAATGAATATCGAAACAATGTTAATATATTGTACCTAAATATGCAAAGTCTTTGGAATAAATTGAATGATTTGGAATTACTGATAAATTCATATGAATATGATATTCATGTTATAGTCCTTTCAGAAATATGGTTAAGTCAATCAGAAAATAAGTTTTTTAACTTACCATCTTACAATGTATATTTCTCCAATAGGAAAGATTCTTATGGAGGTGTTGCAATTTATGTCAGTGAAAAACTATGTAGTACACTAATTTTTGAAGAGGAATTCCAAGAATCTAATATAGTAGGTATTAACATAACAAAACATAACATTAATGTATTCAGTATATATAGGTCTCACAATACCCACGTTACTGTTTTTCTTGAAAAATTAGATTTAATAACAAATAAATATAGAAGCTCAATTATTTTAGGAGATATGAACATGAATTTATTAAATTCAAACAATAGTGAAATCAAAAATTATTCTAGTATATTACTTAGTAATGGTTTTGTTATATATAATAATAAAACTAATAAATACGCAACAAGAATTGGCAAAACATCTAAAACCATTATTGACCATTTTATCACTGATATGGTTAAATTCAAATATTTTTTTTATATTCTAAATACTTCACTATCTGACCACCAACGATTTTTTATAAGTATTGATCTAAAACCTATCAAGGAAAAAGAAAACAAGGTCAAAAAAGTTCTAAATTATGCCAACTTAGAAAAAGATAAAATTTGGTCTAATTTGGGGTTATATAATGATTTCAATAAATTTGTATCTGATCTCAGCACTGTGATAGAAAATAACACACAAGTTTATAATGTCGTTGAAAAGAAAAAAAAAGAATGGATAACAAATGAGATAATAAACAAAATTAAAATTCGAGAATCATTTTATAAATATACCAAAAAATATCCAAATGACATCCGTATTAAAGAGCTTTACAAAGATAGCAAAGAGGAAGTAAAAAATCTTTTTGCTGAAGCAAAAAAAAAAATTTTACTCTGATGAATTTAATAGGGATCCCGGAAACAGTAAAAAACTGTGGGACTTATATAAAAAAGTTATGTTTAATAAAGCTTCTTTGAATTCTTCTAATTATATTAAACTATTAGAACACAACAATCAAATTATTTCTAATGAACAAATCATAGCTGAATCAATGAATAATTTTTTCATAAATGTTACAGACGAACTTAACATTTCTACACTCGCTGTAGACTATGATTATTTGAATCAATTTTCAACTAACATTTATTCAAGCTTTAATCTGAGTCCAACCAATATTGAAGAAATCTCCGAGACGATTAATATGTTAAAAACAAATGCGGCAACTGGTTATGACAAAATCTCGGCTAGATTTATTAAAAAATACTCAGATGTTTTAGCTCCGTTATTAGTTAAATTTGTTAATATTTCATTTCAAAACTCAACTTTTCCAAAAAACTTAAAAACTGCGATTGTAACACCCATATTCAAAAGCGGTTGCGTAACTAAAAGAACAAATTACCGGCCCATTTCAATTTTAAGTGCATTTTCTAAAATATTTGAAATAGTTATAAAGAATCGAATTGAAAGTTTTCTTAAAAGTAATAATATTTTACATAGCAAGCAATATGGGTTTGAAAAAAACTCCAACACAACCGCGGCCTGTCTTAATCTAACAGATTTTGTTACTAAAAACATAGACAGTGGTAGATATGTTGCATGCATTTTTTTAGACTTGCAAAAAGCATTTGACTGCGTAGACCATAACATTCTACTTTATAAACTTAAAAAACTAAATTTCAATCACAATCAAATTAATTTCTTCAAAACATATCTGCTAAATCGGAAACAAAAAGTTAAAAATAATTGTGCCACTAGTACCTCTAGCGTCATTAGAAAGGGAGTTCCGCAAGGATCAATTCTAGGGCCAGATTTATTTAAGATCTACATTAATGACCTTGCGAATTTAAGATTAAAAGGAACAATCCAAATGTATGCAGATGATACAGTTTTAAAATATTCTGAGAACTGTGAGGCTAACTTAAAAAATTCCATTAGTCACGATCTCAGTGTAATAGAAAGATGGCTCAATAATCATAAACTTTTACTGAATATTAAAAAAACAAAAATTATTCTTTTCGGAAATAAATTATACAGTAGTTTTAATATGATTTATAGAAACACCGCTCTAGAAGTAGTAAAAAACTATAACTATCTTGGACTAATTTTAGATAATAAATTAAAATGGTATGATCATATTGCTCATATTGTCAAAAAAACAAGCCCATATATTTTTATTCTACGACGTCTGAGAAATTTCTTTTCAAAAGACGTATTATACATAATTTTTTCTTCATATGTTTTGTCAAATATTACCTATCTCAATCCTATATGGTCTGGAGCTCCACAAATTGCACTAAATAAAGTAAACATTCTCCATAAGAAAGCTATTAAATTAATTCAATTTCATTCTAATCTTTTTCCATCAAGATTGTTGTATTCAGGTAGGTTCTTAAGTTTTGATAACATTTGCACACGTGAGTTATATATTATTGCTTTTAAAATTATTAACAATTTCATTAAACATAATTTTCTATTAAATAGAATGATTGATATACATAACCATAACACCCGAAACAAGTCAAATTTTTATCTCACTCTTTTCAAAACCGATAGGCAAAAAAATAACTGCCTTTATAATTGCCTAAAATTATACAATGAATTACCCAATGAATATAAATTAATTAGTAATATGCTAGAATTTAAAAGAAAAATAACAGAATTTATAATTGAAAGACACGTAAGTAATTAATTGAATTATGTAAATTTTAATTTGTCTAATTAAATATAAAATAATGAATCGATTTTTAAATAAAAAAAAATATAGGTATTGATTTTTAAAATATGTAAAATTGGACTTTGAAAAAAAAAAAAAAAGAGTAAATTGTTTTTTGATTTTTTATTTCATTCTATTTGGTATAATCTTTTTTTATTATTGTTTTTTTTTTTTTCTTTTTTATGATTACGTTGAATTGTAATAATTATACTAAGAAAACAATGTGACCAAAAGGCTAAGGCTAGGGTCTTTAGAAAACAAATTATAATACACAATAAAATTATTTTTGTAAAATAAAAACTACTGAATTAAATAAATAAAAAAAAAAAAAAAAAAAAAGATATATGTTTGTTAGCCCTTGAACATTTCAAAGGTTCCAGAACCCGAAACCATGGTACGATTTCGCCCATATGTAGTTCCGTCATACTTTTATTTGTAGTTAACCATTGTAAGCAATTGGAACGTTCTATCTTAATTTTAAGCTACTATGTTTATTAATTTCGATGATAAGCCTTTAAACCTTGGGAGGTCTATGAGATTTACCTGAACCACCACTCCAATTGATCATAAATTAAGGGAACACGTAGGAAATAGTAAAAACACTCTTGTGCCAAATTTTGAAGCTTCTACATTTGTTTGAAGTTGCTATCTTTATTATTTTTAACTATGCTTTAAGGTTTTCGAAACTATGTGGATGGTCCTCGACCCACTACGCCAATTGGTTCCAATTTTCGAGGACACTAAGGAAATAGGAAGGGACACCCTGATATTATATTTGGATGTTCTAACTTCTTTGGATTCCGAAAAATTTCCAGGATCCGAACCCATGGTTGGATTTCACCTATAAGCAGTCCGTGCTGTTCTTTCAATACTAGTGAACCCTTCTACACAATTGGAACGTTCTATCTTATTTTAAAACTACTTTTTTTAATTAATTTCAATGATATGCTTTAAGATCTTCAGAACTGTGTGGATGGTCCCCGGGCAACTATTCCAGTTGGTCTTAAATTTCAAGGACTCTAAGGACATAGGAAGAGGCACACTAGTACCAAATTTGAAGGTTCTATCTTCATTGGTTTCGGAATTATGCTCGTTTGGCCTAAATTCGATCAAAAAGTTCTTGGATCCGAAACTATGGTGCGATCTCGACCGCACGCAATCTCTGCCATAGCCTCGTTACTATTAACCTACAGCACAAATTTCATGAAGGCAGCGCCATTAGATGTTGAGTTATCCTGATTTTCTTTTATATGGTTGTTAGCCCTGAGAAGGATTAAAATGTCCAGAATCTGAACCCATGGGGCGATTTCGCCAATATGCAATTATCGCCGTACTTGAAGTCCTGGTAACCTACAATTAACATTTCATCAAGATTATAAGAAGATAGAACCATTAGTTTTTTGAGTTATCGTGCATACAGACGGACGGACGGACATGGCTATATCGGCTCAGGAGGTCACGCTGATCACAAATATATATATTTTTCCATATCTAGCTGTAGGTTACGTTTCTTTTAGGTGGTTACAACATCATACGAAAGTTAATATATACTTTTCTTATTTCATAGATGTAGGGTATAAAAAATTACTGAAAGGGAAAGCAATCAAATTCGTCGTCAACCTTCGTCGTGATAACACCGGTTTCGGTGAAATTTAAAAAAAAAATTTTTTGTTCAAAATTCTATTGCCAACTTTTAAAATTTCTTTCTTTTATTCTTACTATTGCTAACTTTTAAAATTTTTTACCTTTAAACTTCAATTAAGTTTCTAAAAATTTTCATTAATTCATTCTAACTTATCTAAATTTAAATTTATTTATGGTGGTTCTAATAATTAATTTTTTTTTTTTAGTTTATTTTTATATAAAATTATTCTAAAATTTTCACGTCACGCGCCGGTTGTTTTGTTTACATTAAACTAAATTAAAATAATAATTTTTTTTTTTTTGGACGTAATACTTCTTTTAATCTTCCTCTAGTAGTAACCAAAACAATATATCCATCTCTCTCCTTCCCGTTGATAGATGTTAATGTTTCTAATAACTTTCTCCACTCTCAATATACAATCATAAAAACACCGTAACTTAATTAATAAATTCTGATGGTATATGTCCAATAATGTTTTAACTTTTATTTTGTTTTTGTTTTTTGTAAATAACATAAATATTGCCACATATACAAATGTTTTATTTTTTATTAGACGTAATTGTGTATTTGTTTTACTTTGATTGAGTTTTGGTTGTATCTACTACAATAAGGGCACATATAGTTTCCATATAGATTCTATATCGTGCAAGTTGAAAACTGTTGGACGTAGTTATAAACCATTTTCTCACTCGAAATAAGACTTTTAAATTTAAAATTATTAAAATTTAAATTTTTTTTTTTTTTTTAATTTGATTTTTTATTTTTTTTTGTAAATTTTATTTTCTTTTTTTTAAAAGGTGTTGATAGGTTGATAAATTCGTACATAAATAAGCATTTTTTCTTTTTTTGGTTTTTTTTTTTCCTTGTTTTTATTCTTTTTAATTTCTAATTTCTAAAATTATCAACTTTAACCTTCATTTTTGTAATATTCGCGGTTTGCAAACAAACTTCCATGCCGTTAAAGGTCATCTTAATTCAATTAAACCGGCAATCCTTGCTCTATGTGAAACGCAAGTTAGCGGTCACAATGTTAACTTCGATATTAACGCCTACTCACTCATTTCACATTTCGTTCCCAAAAGAGGCATCGCCATCTACATAAAAAAAGACATTGCTTTTAACACTCTTGACAAATATAAATCTTCAAGCCCAACTTTCAATTCTGTGGAAAATCTCCAAAACTTGATAACCGTAATTTTTCCCTTTTTGAGATAACATTTGAAGTGGACTGTTTAACATCAAATCTTTGCACTGCCAAAAATAAATAAGCGTTTATTTAATTAAAAATCCCTCAAATGGTTATTAATAATGTTTTAAATAAACATTTTGTGTCACAAAATATTTTTAAAAATTTTCAAACACGTTTATTGAAAAACTGTAATTTTGCGGTTATCAAGTTCTGGATATTTTCCACAGAATTACGTTTGGGTCAAAATTCATGTTGAAAAGCATGTTATACAATTCAATGTCATCCAATTCAAGTGAACAAGAAACTGTTACAGAAATTGAAAACCTTTCAAACCAGATCAATGAAATTCTCGATTGTTTTCCTAAGACCGAAATTGTTTTGGCGGGGGATTTTAATGTTCATAACAAAGACTGGCTCAATTTTCCAGTACCTCTTCTCCGAGTCAAAACTCGATTGGAATTATTTTGTACTCTATTTCACCTTTCTCAACTTGTTAAAAATCCCACTAGAATCCCTGACCGTGCTGATCAAGAAGGTCACCTCTTGGATCTGTTACGTGAAAAGTATGTGGTTTCAGTTGATTGCCCCCTGGGGGGCTCTGACCACTGTTTGGTCAATACAAACTTCCAGGCAGGCCCGGTGTCCAACCAAAGGTCCCTTCCCAAAAAATTGGTATGGCGTTATAACCATGCTAACTGGGAAAGTCTGAACAATTTTTATAAAACCTTTGATTGGTCATTGTGCTTCCGTGGTAGGAATGTTGGCTTTGCTGCAAATGCGATTAGTGAAATTATTCTACTTGGAATGAGATTATTTATACCTCACTCCATGAAATCTATTAAACGGAAACCCAAAACTTGGTTTAATCGCATTTGTAAAGAAGCCATTCTAAAAAAAGAGGAAGCTTTCAAAAAGTACCGGGACCGGTTTGGAGGCTCACAGGACCAACTATATATGTAGTGGTTCGGAACAGATGTAAGAGAGTTATCAACAAGTAAAAATTCTTGTTCAACCAAAAGTTGAAACGAAAACTAATACACATGCGAAAGAATAGCAAGTCCTTTTGGATTTTTGCAAAAAATCTAAAAGAGGACAATAGCGGGTCTTCTTTTCCTTCACTTGTTGATATAAACAACCACATCGTATCAGATTCAAAAGAAAAACGAATTTGTTTGGCAAACAGTTCGCTTCTAACTCATCACTGCCTCAGTCAACTCAAAAACCTCCATCTATTCCAGAAGTTGGCTGCTCCTTTGGTAGAATATACTTTAGGACGTGAGCAGTGATGAAAATCTTGAAGAATCTTGATACTAGAAAATCAGCTGGTCCGGATGGTATTACAACTACCGTCCTCAAAAACACATATACTACCATTTCAAAACCTCTGCGCAACCTTTTCCATCTTTCCTTTACTTCGGGTATTCATCCTACCCAATGGAAGCTTGCGCATGTTTTTCCAATTCCTAAGAAAGGCGATAAAAGCGACCCCTCTAACTACCGACCTATTGCTATTACTTCGGTCCTCTCCAAAGTAATGGAAAAAGTTATGAACTATAAGCTTTTGAAATATCCAGATTGTAAAGGTTTGCTTCATGATCGACAATACGGGTTCAGAGCCCGTCGTTCAACTGGTGATCTCATGATCTACCTGTGCGAAAAGCTTAATATCAGTCTTCACTGGTGAGTCTGATGTTGTGGCTTTCGATATTTCTAAAGCTTTCGATCGCTTTATTGGGAATGCAAGGCTTTAGGTCTAGGTAGGGTTTTTGTTAAATGGATTGGAGATTTCCTTTCGAATCGCACGATTCGTGTTCTTATCGATGGATATTCATCCAAAGATTTTAAAATAAATGCTGGTGGCCCTCAGGGATCTATTTTATCCCCCAGCCTTTTTCTAATATTTATAAATGACCTACTATCACTAACCTCCAATCCAATCCATAGCTTCGCAGACGACAGTACCCTTGTTGCTTCCTATGAATTTCATAGCCGCTGTAACATTATGATCAGATTAACTCAACAGCAAAAAATTTCACTATAAGTGAATTAAACAAAGATTTAATTAAAATCCAAAAATGGGGTGAAATCAAAAGAGTTGATTTCAACAGCAAAAAAACACAATGCTGTCTAGTCTCGCGGAAAATAGCAACAACTATTCCGAACCTTTCTTTTCAAGGAGAAGCTTTGCACCATACGGAGGACTTGAACATTTTCTGGATTGAGCAAAACCAAAAATTGACTTGGATAAATCATATTTTTGGAGGAGCTGAGGACGCTGCTAAATGTTTGGGTTTCTTGTATCGCTGCAAAACTTACTTCTCATCCTCTGATCTCCTCAATATCTATAAAACTTATATTAGGCCGAAAATGGAGTATAATGCACATATTTGGGCTGGTGCTCCCATTACGGCGCTGGGATATCTCGATAAAGTGCAAAACAGAGCTATTCGTCTTATAAATGATCCCAGTGTTACCTCAACGCTCACTCCACTCAGCCATCGTCGCACTGTTGGGTCACTGACCTTGTTTTATAGATATCTTGTAGGGACTAACACCTGTTCTAAAGAAATCAAACAACTTATGCCTCCATTCAAGATTTTCCAAAGGGAAACAAGGAGGGTAACAGATGCTCATCCCTACACATTTGAGCTAGCTAGATGGCTTAACACGGCTTATGGAAATTCGTTTGTCATGCGCTCATCTCGTTTATGGAACCATATTCCATCAAATGTGTTCCCCAAAGTTGATAATGTATGTATGTACGATTTAACCAAATTTAAGGAGAACATTAACATCTTTCTTCTAAATATCCCATCCCCCATAATTCAAATATTCCAAATAACTTCCACCATAATCCTAAATCCTTCCATATCCTTATCCCTGTAACCAAACTGTACATATGTATTACAGGTTCCCTCCTAAAGTTTGGTTCAAAAAGGGTGTGGTTTTGGTGTGTTAAAATCATACACTACCCAGCGAAACACCGCATAGTTTCAATGGGTGGCTTTCGAGCTTTCCATTCCCTCGTAAAAAAAAAAAAAAAAAAAAAACAAAATGAAAATGAAGAAAATTTAAATGTCGTTGCGGAAATTTTGGAAAAAATTAATATTAAAAAATCCAAATGGAGGGAGTCAGAAATCACAGAAATGCATGCAACATGCAACGGCCAATTAGAACAATGAACAAATGTTCAAACACCTTTCGAGTAATTTGAATTCTCAAAAATTTCTCAAATAAAAATGGCATGGACGCAGCAATTCAAGCTTAATGCTATAACAGACTCTTTATCGCGTAACCGGTTTAAAAAGATTAAAGCATCGTGCCATATAAATGATAACTTAAAGGAAGTGGATCTGAGCAGCACAAGCTACTAAAAGTTATTTTAAAATTCCGTACGCTATTACAACAGATGATTCCTTTTAAAGGTATAATAAAATTAGTATGATATTATATCAAAATATTATAGTTAAATTTAGAAATGTTTTAAGGGCGATCATATTTGAAACAGTGCCTTCCTAAATAATCCCATAAATCGGCTTTAAAATTTTAACAAGAGTTGGAGTTTCTGGGATGATCTATGATTTTGACATGTATATTGGTAAAGGAACATGTCCAAATTATTGTTTAAGACTATCATCAAATATAGTGTTGCATTCAACACCTTGACTTCCAGAAAACGAAATTTTTAGAGTTCTAATTCGATTAAAGTTTCATGTTTTAAATTTTCAAACAAAAATCATTAAAACAAGTTATGAAAAAAACCGAGGGTTTTTAAAAAGCACATTTTCAAACTTGTATAGGGTTTCTAACAGACTATTTTATCATTTATTTTTATAAAAATATATTTAAAAATGATATTATAATTTAATTATTTCATCAATTTATTAATTATGACTAATATTGAAATCAATAGATACTTAGAATATAATCCCAATGCTCTCAAGAAAACCTGTTAACAAGTGCGAAATATAATGTTAAAGCTTCAATGTTAACGTTTAATTTTGGAAAAACATACACTGGTGAATAAGTTACTGTTTTATAAAAGTTTTAATTTTAAAGCCCTTCAATTGGGAAGGTTCCCATTTTTGCTAAGAAAACTTATGATGATTCTCGAGGATCTGTCTATCTTCCACCTACCTGTCCGCACCCTCCCATTTTTTTGGTTATAGGAAATCAATTGTGAACTCCATCAAAAACCTAAGCAAAAATGGTTAAAACTAACAGACAATTTCTTCAATTTAAAGAATCCCTTTAAAATTTAAGAAAAACGTTTTACATATGTTGAAATATAATACTGCAGCTTTAAATTTTGTATATTTGTAAAAAAAAAATTGAACAGGTATTCAAGTTACAGGTGTTTAAAAATAGCAAAATTTCAATTTTCGAGCCCTTATAGTTCCTAAACAGGGGACGCGACATACAAATTTTGCTAACCGACTCCTTTCAATTTCTGAGTATAAAACTTCTCCCATTTCAAGACCCTAGCTTGAATCGTTTAGAAGATATGTGTGGCCAAGAATTTTACAAAAAATGAGTGTTGCGTAATATTAAATTTTAATACCGTATGGCAACCCTAAACTTTTGCCTTTTAAAAATTTATAATGTTTATAAAACCAGCTATCGTTTGCCGATTTCAGATTGAAAATATATTTAACACAACTCTTGTTATAACAATTTAAATAAAGAAGCCCTATTCTTGCAACTTTAGGGGACTATAGCCTCGTAAAAGATGGGGCTATAAAAAAAAGTTCTTCTTCAAAGAATTTATTCTATTTATTCTATTCTATTTACTCTATCTCAAACGGTGTAAAAGGATTTGCAAACATACGGAAGGACGGACGGACAGAGTGAAGCTATATCGTTTGAAAATGTGATAACAATTTCTGGATAAGCGCTTTAGAAAGACCTGATTGATAACGTGCTAAGTATAGTTGCGTATTTGCTTATTATTTTACGGAATTGTATTTTATGAAAAATTCACAACAGCCACGTTTGTGGCCAAACGCTGTCCCAAAAATTTTATTCTACAGGGTGTTCCCGACTCGATGGTCTTCCTTCAAATGGGTGATCGGGCATATCGAGCAGAACAAAAAATTGTATGGGAGGGGGGGGTCTATTTTCATTAGTTTAGAAGTTATGGGGCCTTAACTGTTTTTCGACCATAATTTAGTTTTATTTCGATAAAATTGGAACCAAATAAGGTAAAACAAAAATAATTATAGCATTTAATGCTTATTAATGCAGATTTCTTAAGTACTAGCAAACATTACTCTAAAGTTTCTCAGTCTGAGGTTATAAGGGCTTAAAGTCCAATATTTTTAACAAAATATCAATTAAATCCCTTTTATCAAGAAAATAACGGTATTAACATAACAGTTTTTTTACTTCAAAATATTACCCTTCTCTTTCCCTGAATTTTGAGTATACTAGCACTTTAAAGAATCCCTTTAAAATTTAAGAAAAACGTTTTACATATGTTGAAATATAATACTGCAGCTTTAAATTTTGTATATTTGTAAAAAAAAAATTGAACAGGTATTCAAGTTACAGGTGTTTAAAAATAGCAAAATTTCAATTTTCGAGCCCTTATAGTTCCTAAACAGGGGACGCGACATACAAATTTTGCTAACCGACTCCTTTCAATTTCTGAGTATAAAACTTCTCCCATTTCAAGACCCTAGCTTGAACCGTTTAGAAGATATGTGTGGCCAAGAATTTTACAAAAAATGAGTTTTGCGTAATATTAAATTTTAATACCGTATGGCAACCCTAAACTTTTGCCTTTTAAAAATTTATAATTTTTATAAAACCTCATAGCTCAAAAACTTTGAAAGTTATAAAAAAAAAACTTTATTGTGATACCTGAAATTTAACTAAATTTGAATTTTTTTCAAAAATTTTTTTCAAAAAAATTCAAATTTAGTTAAATTTCAGGTATCACAATAAAGTTTTTACTTTATAACTTTCAAAGTTTTTGAGCTATAAAAGTGCTAGTATACTCAAAATTCAGGGAAAGAGAAGGGTAATATTTTGAAGTAAAAAAACTGTTATGTTAATACCGTTATTTTCTTGATAAAAGGGATTTAATTGATATTTTGTTAAAAATATTGGACTTTAAGCCCTTATAACCTCAGACTGAGAAACTTTAGAGTAATGTTTGATAGTACTTAAGAAATCTGCATTAATAAGCATTTAAATGCTATACTTATTTTTGTTTTATCTTATTTGGTTCCAATTTTATCGAAATAAAACTATATTATGGTCGAAAAACAGTTACGGCCCCATAACTTCTAAACTAATGAAAATAGACCCCCCCCCTCCCATACAATTTTTTGTTCTGCTCGATATGCCCGATCACCCATTTGAAGGAAGCCCATCGAGTCGGGAACACCCTGTATAATCCGCGATTATCTAATAATAATAGACAAACGCTTAATTCTGGTGAAAATAATTTAATTTTAAATTTTTCCAATTTGGTTTCACATCTTGAAAAAATAATTAATTTAAATGGCTGGTTAATAAATAAGAATTAAAATAATATCACTTTAAAGAAAACAAGGTAGGCACAATTCGAAAAAATAGACTGGGCAACTGCTCGTTTCAATTGGAAACGGAACTATTTAGGCGAGGTCGAGCACCATTTGATTATAGGAAAAAAACAACTCATAAAATTTTTGCTATTGACAACAGAAATGTGTTCTTAGTGTCCAATTTCGTAGGAGCCGATCCTGTTGGAAAATGCACTAGATGGAGTTTAAGTGACAAAAAGAACATTGATGTTGATTATCCAGCCATTGTCCAGCAATATAATAAAAATAATAGAGCACCATTCCGATATGTTAATGGAATTATATAGAGTCAATCATCGATCTAGGAAGTGGGGTATGAGAATAGTTTTTGGTGTTTTAACGCTGCTGTTGTTATTGGGGGCCTTTGTACGGCAAACAATTAAAAATTTTTGATCCAAATACAAAACACATGCCACTTGTATAATATCAATTGGAAATTACGCAATCCCTTTTGAAATCAATCAACTACAACTCTACACCTTTACGTAAAAGAAGCCGTCCATCAGCTTTTGATAACAGTGATAGGGGGTCAATAATATCTAATACTTCGTCTGTCAGTATTGTCAGTATCACTTCCAAAAGAATATTTTCACCTCAGCCTTCTACATCAGAAAGATATGACTGTAAAGAACACTGGGTTCAATGGAGAGCAAGAGGTAAATGTCGTCCAGGGATTCCAGCCTCAATATTTCAAAAATGTAAAGTCCATTTATGCTGCAATCCACAGAAGAATTGTTTTGTAACATATCATACATAAATTAAGCCTATAAATAATAAAATTCATTTCTTATTCCAATATTTTAAATTTTTATTCATACAAAAAAAATAAACCTTTATGGAACACGGGTGCTACATCTGTAAAATCTAAACTAACGGTGCTATTAAGTTAAAATTTTGCATAAGTGGTGCTAAAGCTTCTAATATCCAAAAAATAACTTTAAATAATTTTTCCCACAAAGGGTTACAATTCGGGGTTGCAAGGGTTAATTTTCAAACATAACGGACGAACTTTATTTATTTTGAATGCAAACCCAACATCAAAATTATTATAAATATACTTCACACAATAAATAATGATGGCAATACTCATACCTTTAAATTTATTATTATTCATCCCATACACGGTGAACATGTTTTGTTGTTACGCATCCCTTACACGATGTTTTCAACTTGGTATGCGTACTTGCGTAGTTGAATGGGTTGCATTAGACGTACAATTGTACAATCATTAACAAAAAATTTTAGAAAAGAAAAATATAAGATTCAATATTGTAAATGTACATACCTACACATTCATAACAAAATAAACCGATTTTCAACGAAATAGTGACAAACAGGTAAGAGAACCAAAACAGTTTTATGAGTGTAGTATAGAATAGTTCCACGGGCTGTCAATTTCTTTTTTGTGTAAGACAAAAGTACAATTTTATTTAAATTTGCTAGGATTTGGTACAATTATAGTTTTACACAATAAAAACATATCATTATATAATTTATTAGTAATTTAAATTTATAAAATACTAGCTAATACCCGGTGCGCGTTGCTGCGCCTTTCAATGGAGGTTTAATTAAATTTAATGTTACTGCAAAAAGTTAACACAAAAATTAGCCACGGTTTACACACCTAAATTTAAAAATGTATGAAAGCAATCTTTTCAAAACGAATTTTTGAAACTTTCTGTAATTCAAAGCTGTACAAACTATTTTCCAAAATTTGACGTAATATACTTCCAAAAAAATTTTTTTGACCAAACGTAGGACCGACTGTTAACAGACTCAAATCCATTTTCAAGTTGCTTCACACATATAAAATTTGAGGTCAACAGGTCAAATCGTTTCTAATTTGAGTAAAATAACCAAAAAATTAATAAAAAGCTGTTGGGCCGCAATGGGTTAATGGAATTCAACAACATTTTTTTAGGGCTTTCTTTTAAGCCAAAGCAGAATTTCGAAAAATCGGACAAAATTTGGACCCAAAATTTTTTTTGACCACCCGTCGGCCCGACATCTGTTTACAAATTCCAAAACTGTTAATAGTGTCAACTCAATTCTCACAGGGGAGCACGTATACAAAATTTGAAGAAAATCGGTCAAACCGTTTCTAATTTAGAGTTAAGTATTGAAAAAACCTATAAAAAGCTGTTGGGCCGCAATGGGTTAATGGAACTCAACAAAATTTTTTTTGGAGCTTTCTTTTAAGCCAGAGCAGAATTTTGTAAAATCGGACAAAATTTGGACCCACAATTTTTTTTGACCACCCGTCGGCCCGACATGGGTTAACAAATTCCAAAACTGTTAATAGGGTCAACTCAATTCTCAAAGAGCATCACGTATACAAAATTTGAAGTCAATCGGTCGAACCGTTTTCATTTTAGAACAAAGAAGTTTAAATACTTGCACCACAGCCCCAACTTGACGGTCCGTTAGACAAAATTTTTGGGCCACGATTTCTTTCCGTACCCAAAAACCTCTGTATACAAATTTTCATGAAAATCGGCTGGGCAGTTTAGGAGTCTATTCGCTACATACAAACAAACAAACAAACAAACAAACAAACAAACATACAAACAAACTTTCCCTTTTATATATATAGATAATGACGTCAGATATCGGAACTTGTTTATATACATAAATTTGACAGTTGCGGATTAAAAATATATTTTTTTCTATTTTTTAACTGCGACAAAGTCAATAATTACTTTGATTGTTTCAATGCTGTGAAATACAAATAGAGCAGTTCCAAATTTTGACAAATCAATTCTATGATATCTTTTCATTGTGAAAGACTAATAACTGTTGTTGAAATAATCGATATTCAAGAAAATTTCATTCCATTCCATTTTCATTTTATGCAACTTGTAATATTAATAGTAAGTAAAAATTCCAAAAGCGTTAAAGTAACTTTGGTCGACGAATCACTTGAATCATTGAGTAAAGTACAGAAAATATTAGCGTCTGAAGACGTGCTGCTTAAATACCCAAATTTTAATATACTATTCGAAGAAGACGAACACTTCAACGCAGCTTTACGAGCAGTATTATATCAGGATGGTAAACCCATTACTTTTATTTCACGGACAAAGAGAACTGGTTGCCATTGTGCTAGAAATTTATTTTATTTTATTTTATTTATTTATTTAATAAAAAGAAATATAAGTTACAATTATTATTTATAAATACTAGACTTAGACAATAACTTAAAATTGGTATAAAAAGTCTTAGCAGTTATAAAGCTTATATAAACAATTATACAATATAAATACAAAAATAGCTATATATTCATACATATATATACACATATACATATATATACATATATATACATATACACATATATTCATATTCACATGCATACATATACATTTAATTTTTTATAAGCCAAATAAATCATTAACAATAGTAGTAACATTTTTATATTTTATTAACATTTCCATTTTATTAATTTTTTGTTATAGTTCTAATAACCTTCCTAATAAAATTGAATCATTTTTTATCAAAAACTTTAATTTAATGGTGAATCTACCCATGTCACTGCATTTTTTTAAATCCTCAGGAAGACTGTTATAGATTCTGATTGAGGAGAAAAAATTACTGTTATTAGCCAATTCAGTTCTAGCTTTTTTGTGACACAATTTATCCATATTTCTTGTATTATAGTTGTGTATATTCCTTCTCTTTTTTAATAAAGTTTTGTTTTTAGTTATGCCCTTTTCAATTTTGTGAATTATTTTAGCCTTTTCCAATATTATTAATTCATTTAGCTTAAGAAAACCTGTTCTACTATATAGTTCTTCAGTAGGTTTGCGCCAATTTAACCCATATAGTATCTTGATGGCTTTATTAATCGCTGTGCTCACTTTCTTTCTTAGTGTGGCAGTACAACACGACCATGTCGCCACATTGTATCGGATATGGGACATGATGTGTGAGTGAAACAACAGTCTAGCTGATTTATCCTCTAATTTCAACCCACATCTCTTAATAGCACCTAGTAGTGGCATAATTTTTTTCAAAATGCAATTAACATGATCGTACCATGATAGTTTAGAATCTATGGTAATGCCAAGATATTTATAAGATTGTTCCCTTTTGATTTCTTTGTTCCCAATACAAATTTTTAGATTAATATCAGGTTTATTGCCCATTCTAAATATCATATACTTTGTTTTTTCCACATTCACTGTTAGTTTATTTCCATTTACCCATTTCCTATATCTATCTAGATCCTCATTTACAAGTCTTTTCAGAGACTCAGCATTTTTTCCTGTATATATAAGTAAAGTATCATCAGCGAATATTTTATAGTCCGCTTTTAAGTTAGCATATTGCATATTATGTACATATAGTAGATATAGCGTTGGTCCAAGTACAGATCCTTGCGGGACCCCCACAGTTAATGCACTTTTACCACTATACACACCATTGACTTTGGTCACAATAAACCTGTTTTCAAGATATGATTTTAGAAGTTTATGAGGAAGCCCCCTTATTCCAATTTCATATACTCTATCCAATAGAATTTTATGATCCACAGTATCAAAAGCTTTTCTTAAATCAACAAAAATTGAGCAGACATAATTTCCTTTATCCAGATTGCCAATAATAGATCTGATAGAATCATTTATTGCTACATCTGTGCCATGAGATTTCTGGAAACCAAATTGATTAATATCGAATCCACCGGAACTTTTGATAAATTCACAAATTCTTTTATTGATTATTTTTTCAAAAATCTTACTCAAACAACTAGTAAGTGTAATAGGTCTATAGTTAGAAGTATCCAAAGGAGAACCATTTTTGTAAATAGGTATCACAGATGCGGTTTTTAATGTTTGTGGATAGACACCTGAGCGAAAGCAATTATTAACAAGATTACTGATTATTGGCGATATAATATTAGCTATAGTTTTTAAATCCTTTGCTGCTATGTTATCCGAGCCAGGTGCATTATCTTTCAAATTCATAATAACAGAATAAACTTCATTATGATTTGTAGGAATTAGAAACATAGAGTTTTCATTTATTATATTTCTTATCGTATTTTCATCCCTAACTTGAATGTTATCAGCTAATTTTTTCCCAATATTACTAAAGTGATCATTAAAACTGTTAGCTAAGTCATTACTGCTATTTAAAAGTTTATCATTATATCTAATTTCCTTAATTATTTTCTTATCATCTGATTTTTGGTTTGCTATGTGAGAGTTCAAAACTGTCCATATCTTTCTAGTATTTGAACCTGCTGTTTGTAATTTTTTGTTAAAATGAGCTTGTTTAGCTTTTTTTATCTCAATATTGACCTTGTTTTTCATTTTGTTGTAATTAAATTTATGCTCTAAGCAATTTGGGTACTTTTTGTGTCTCTTGTGTAATTCGTTTCTATACTCCATCATTTTTAAGATTTCCTTAGACATCCAGTGATTGTGCTTTCTGGTTCTAATGTTTTTAACAATTGAACACCTTTCTTTAACAGTACTTATTAGTTTAACCAGTTCATCCACATTTTCGTAATCATAATTACGTAAATAATTTTCCATTAGATGTGAGTATTTTGCATAATTTGTAATATTTATTTGTTTATTCTCCATAGCTTCAAGTTTTCTAAGGACTGTTTTAATTTCTACACAAATAGCTTTATGATCTAAGTTTGGGATATCATGCATTGTGATATCAAACCCAAATCGATTCGTTTTAAGATCCGAAAGTACATGATCAATAAGTGTCGCTGAATTTGCCGTTACTCTAGTAGCATTATCAAAATCAATATTATTTTTTATATGAACTGAATTGACATCTAGCATATCTTGATACCGTCTGCTTACATCCGTTTCATGGAGTAGATCAATGTTTGTATCACCAATTAATATTATATTTTTATACTTATCAAACAATTGGTCTAAGTACTCTATAAATGCATCATTGTTCTCATTCGGGCTTTTGTAGCATACCGCAATGTTAATAACAGGCTTAGTATCCTCTAAGGAAATTACTATAGTATTGAATGAATTCGATGTTTCAAGAATTTTATAGCTAATACTTTGTTTTACATATATGGCAGCCCCACTTCCCCTGCTCAAGTTGTTTGAAATAAATGATGCTGTATACCCAGGAATATTGAAGTATTTTTCCTCAACAGAATATAACCATGTTTCACCAACCATGATAATGTCAACCCCTGTTTTAATTTTTATAAAAGCTTCTACTTCAATTAGATTTTTTCTTAGACTTCTAGAATTAAAGTGCACAATTTTGATATTAAATAGCTTATCCAAAATCATGGTATCCCTATCATATAGTTTTGCCAAGATTCTCTTATTTTCTGCAGATGTTCTCTATATTTATTATCTATATGTCTCCTGAAAATAGTTAGATCTTGTAGTACTTCTTTTCTAGATAATCCTGTAGATTCATGATAATTGTAATATAGTTTAGAGAGTTCTTGGTAGTTGTTTGGTAATCCTTCTTGATGTATAAGTACTTTCAGACTAGTCTGTGTCATACCCTCATAACAAATGTCATCATGATCATAAAAATAAGATAAGAACAATCTTACATTATTATATATTCTATGATCTCTAAATCTAGAAGTAGCATAAATATTATCACCAGATTCAATGGCATTTCTTGTTAATCTGACTATCGGTGGTGCTAAAGGATCTATAAAACTTTTACCTTTAGACTTTTCAACATCAGTACAGCAATCATTTAGAGTTTCTCCCTTAATCCAGTTAACATATTTATCTGTTGTCACTTCTTTAACTTTCTTTGTTTTTACAGCTTTGATATCAATTTCTTTGTTTAATTTATCAGATTTATTATCGGAATTTATTAAAAGCAATAATAATTATGACTTTAATGTTTTCATAAATTTATTTAATGAATTTAAAACAATGTCTGATAATTTATATTCCAATTATGTGCAAAACATGTCTATAAATATTAAAAATAATCCAAAACTCTTTTGGAAATTTGTTAATTCCAAAAGAAAAAGTGATCAATATCCAATGTGTATGAATTATAAAAATTCTAGTAGTATAGATTCTAATGTTATTTCAGAATTTTTCCGTGATTTCTTCTCAATTAGTTATTCTTAGCCCGCTTTCTCGTTAAATGAAGATAATTTTTTGCATTTATCAAACTTTCCTAATACTACTTTGGGTAATATTCATATTGACTCTAATTTGGTATTTAGCTATTTGACAAAACTTGATTTTAACACTAGTCCTGGGTTTGACGGCATCCCTAACATATTTTTAAATAAATGCTCATCTTCATTATCTGGTCCTCTTTCTTCTTTATTCAATTCTTCTTTAGCTTCTGGTATCTTTCCTTCTATTTGGAAAACTGCCATAATTAAGCCAGTTCATAAAAAAAATCTTAAAAACGATGTTACTAACTATCGTCCAATTGCTAAACTTTCTTCTATACCTAAGCTTTTTGAACTCATTGTATTTGATTCTATTTATGATCATTGTACTTGTTTTTTATCGCCTTTCCAACATGGCTTTGTAAAGCTTAAATCAACCGTTACTAATCTTGTTGAATCTACATCTACATTTATTAATAATATGGAAGATGGCTTCCAAACAGATGTTATATATACAGATTTTAGCAAAGCCTTTGATCTTCTTCCACATAATGTTATTATTTTTAAGCTAAATAAATTAGGATTTCCGACTTATTTTATAGATTGGATTAATTCCTACCTCTCTGATCGTAGATATAGTGTTTCTTTTAGATCCTCGATATCTTCTGAGTTTGCAGCTCCCACAGGGGTGCCTCAAGGTAGCCATCTTGGACCTTTACTTTTCATTATTTCTATTAATGATGTTTCTTCTTTAATAATTAATAGTCATATTAAAATTTATGCCGATGATATGAAACTTTTCAAAAAAATTGTAAATTTGGAGGATGCATTAGCCCTACAAGCTGATCTTAATCGTTTTTACAATTGGTGTTCCAACAATAATCTCCAACTCAATGTTACCAAATGTGCTTCAATCAGTTTTGCACGCCGCTTAAGTCCAATTTCTTATGTATATTCTTTTAATAATCAAATCATTTCAAAAGTCACTTCAATTAAAGATTTAGGGGTACTCTTTGATAGTAAACTTTCATTTCAACTTCATTATTCTGATATATTAAATAAAGCCAATTCTATGCTCGGTTTTATTAAACGTTGGGCAAGAGAATTTGAAGACCCTTATGTATTGAAATCTCTTTATACCTGCCTGGTTAGACCTAATTTAGAATATGCCAGTCAAGTTTGGTGTCCATTTTATGGTGTCCATATAAATAGAATTGAATTGGTTCAGAAAAAATTTCTCAGGTATGCTTTACGTCTTCTTCCTTGGGAGGACCCTTTTAGATTACCTCCTTACGAACATAGAATAAATTTAATACATCTCAATACACTTGAAATGCGCCGTAAAGTTGCAGATATTGTATTTCTAATTGAATTAATTAAAGGCAACATTTCTTCTTCTCAACTACTCGCTAAACTCAATTTTTCTTCGCATTCTAGATTAAGATCTGCTAATTTGTTTAATTTACAGTTTCACCGAACTAACTATGGTAAATATGAACCAATTAATAGAATGATGTCTCTCTGTAATATATATAAATCCCATATTAACTTTTCCCAAACTAAACAATCATTAAAAAATAACTTGTATTTGTGTTCTTGAAATTTTTGGACTTACATTCTTTGACCTTTGTCTTCTTAATTGAAGCTTTTTTGTTTTTTTTTAATATAATTAGTATAATTTTTAACTTTTTTTTCACACTTTTTTTTTTCTTAAAAATTTTTTTTTATGTAAAATTAATTATTAAATTGTTAATTTCTATAATCTTTACTTTCTTTTTTGTTTTTTTAATGTTTAATTTTAGTTTATTAATTTAATGTAAATTTTGTAACTTGCTTGAATTAAGCTCGGAATAAATAAATAAATAAATAAATAAATAAAATTAT
This sequence comes from Dolichopus griseipennis, assembly GCA_963082915.1. Classification (NCBI taxonomy): domain Eukaryota; kingdom Metazoa; phylum Arthropoda; class Insecta; order Diptera; family Dolichopodidae; genus Dolichopus; species Dolichopus griseipennis. The sequence goes on along the minus strand of OY720442.1, from coordinate 73,395,139 downwards.
ACT